>JAZGTK010014597.1:0-13643 GCA_036877625.1 Ambastaia sidthimunki
TTCTCTGTGAGACAATGAGAAATATCTGCTATATAAACATTACAAGACTGAATAGCTTAAATAAGACAAAACATCATCAGCATTAGAATCAATTTATGTCCCCTATTTATACCATGAGAGTACCTTTATATGAATAAACAGCAGACATGGGTGAAACATAATGGAAAAGGGTGAATTTTTTAAAACTGGCAACAAAGCTGGTTGATTTTCCATCTAATGATCCAGGGTCTCCATCCTTTCCATGCGTTGCCTTCTGTCTTTGTTTCTTGGTGATGACATGGGCAATAGCATCAAACTCTAGGGTCTTGGTCATCCATCTTCCTGCTCTTTCCTCCTACGCACAGGGAATTTTGCCTGATGGGGGTTCACTGATCCTTGAGAGAAAAAGAAAGATCTGGAGCTTCTCATCTTATTCATGGAAAACTGGGAATATTATTTTTTTATAATTTAAAAGACATTCTGCAATTATAAGAAATTATTATATGAGTCATTATTCGTTTTTTCTTAGTAGTAGTAAAACCGTAATTGTTTTCATATATTATTGTAATATATTGTATTTAATTAACGGTAATAATATTAGTAATACAAATAATAACTATTATTACATTTATATCACTAGTAATGCATATAAATATTACATTTCAGAGTTTTTTAAAACAACTACACAAATTGTACAGCACCTCATTCTGTAAAAAAAACTCTTATGGCTGCTTTTTCCATCTTAAATCTGAAACAAACTGACAAAATAAAGTTTTGTATAATCTTCAATCTTAGATCAACCTATCTTGCTTAAATTAAGCATATATAACCCTTAGGTTACATTATTAATAGCATTTTCTGTGAGCCATCAAGTCTATTCCTTTAATTTTTAGATGCATGCAGCGCAACAGAATAAACAACAAAAGTTTACACAAGACAAATAATTTGCACCCTCCTGCACTTGTTAATTATTGTCTTCCTCTCAGTTAGTTAATGAAATAATAATTTGGTTGCTGTATCATCTCAGGGTTCATGCATGCAGGCAGTTCTTCCGACAGATTCTGCCAGTTACTTACAAACATCAGCCAAAATCATTAACCCTTACTATCTAATGGTTTAATTATTCAGAAAAAAATGAAATTCAATATAAAATTAATACATAGAAAAGTTAGATACATAGAAATGACATTTTCGCAGGCCTTGCAATCCCAAAGATCCTCAAAGCTTTTCTGATGTCTTATATGAGGCGCCTGCAGATGTTTTCTCAAGTGGATCAGTAAACACAGATTTAAATGTGATAAAAACTCAGAAAACAATGATAAGGCAGTTGGGTGGCCTCTGTTGCTTATGATCCTCATCACTATTGGGCAGCTGCTTGGAAAGCCACGCCTTCAGGGTAGCATGCACACCTACGGAATCCCCTCCCCACTAAAGGAGACACTCTGTGGCCCAATCTGCTGGATTCCCCAAATCTTACTCATTACCATAGCAGTTACAATTGTGAGGGTGTTTGGAGGTGGGAACAAGTACATTGTCCAGTTTTTTGTTGGTTTCTGAATGAATAGAACAGAATACATGAAGCTTCTCTGTGAGATGTTGAGGACCAGATCTGATTAGTCTTCGGTCTTCAGTGTTAGTTGTGTTTAGGCTAACAGCAGAAGAAAGCCGTGGAGGACCTAGAGAAGAAAGAAGCTCGGCACTGATGTTCCTGACCATGAAAACCAAACACATCTTTAGAAGAAAGTGGCCTTCAATCCTGGTAGGTTTGAGTCACAATTTACTTGCTCCATTTTGTTTTGGAGTGAGTTTTATTTATTTTATTAACACTGAGTGTTTATTTGTAAAAACTGCTAAACAATACTGGTAACAAGCCAAAGACAAAGTGAAATTTAGATTTCATCAAAAATCTGACTCTAAATTTAGTAACTAAAGTGTATTTTTCTTATTCTAATAAAAAACGATAGCACAGCAATTAACAAAAATTGAACTTTCATGAATCTGATAACCACCTCTGTTAAGAAGCAAATTAAATGCCTTTACTTCCTATACAGTACATGCAGTTGTTTTCTGTACTGACCAATGTATATTAAAAGTTTACCAAAACTTCTAGCTTATACATGCAAAAACATTCAGTTGGAGCTGTATGCCGGCCAAAATGGAAGGTTTAATGGAAGTATGACTGCATTTACCAAAGGCGTGTTGTGTTATAAAAAACAGAATAATGACTTCTGGAGAAATCACAGAGTGACGTTTGATTAATCGTCGTGTGCAGGGGTCACCAAACCCCCACGCAACACCAAAGCGAGTGCAAACAAAATAGGCTGTGAACCCATCCCAACATGGCGCTACGTGGGCGTGCAAGGCACACGGGGCATAAGAGGGGCACAAAGGGAGGGGCTGGGATGGGGGAATATTGAACAACCCGCCGAAATAATTTACCATCTGCTACAAGGAATACACTTTATTCAAAGCTTTAATTTATATATAGGTGGATACATTTTTATTATGACTGAAATGGTGATAAATGTTTGTTTTATTGTTTTGCTTAATGTCTTGTTTTTAATGTCTAGATTCATTATCATTCATTATCAATTTTTCTGGTATTTATGATATTTTTAATCTAAATTTTTAGTAATGTCCCTGATAACTGGTTGTCTAAGTTATATAAGTATTCTGTCTTCCACAGCTACAATTAACTTCTACTGGTGACTAGCAACACTGACACAATGGCAAGAAATGTTTGCGTCTGTAGGCGTAAGACAAAGGAAGTGAACATTTGCGCTGCCCTCGACAATTTTGAGGATGAATAGATGTTTGGTTTTCAATAAGACACAAGCTAAAACATAACATGACTCCTGAACTCAAAAATCACAGTAACCGACTGGGACTTCAGTGATGCCAAATTTAGTGATATTGTTGCAATAGAAGGCAACAGATTTTACACAGCCGACAAGCCTCAGATTATCAGAATGACAGGCTGCTGTTAAAGTCGGTCTGAAGGCTTCAGGATGTTGCGGAGATGATGTGGTGTTGACATTTTCAGAACAGGCACGTTATCAGAGTCACCACATCTGAGATGACAGGAACTGAAATATTGCTGCAGGTTTATTACTGAAGATACTGATTCTCATTAGTGAGCCCGCATCACTGACACCTGACCGTACTCTGTTTCAGTAGTATGTTAGTCTTATTAAATGGATAGAACCTGTTTTCCCTCCACCCCCTCTCTCTCACATACACTGTTAGAATAAAAGGTTCATTAAAGTTCTATTTAGAACCCTTGGGCTGTTTAGAGAACTCCAAAGACCCTTTATGCTTTTTAAAACAAAGAACTTAGAGGAACAAAAGACATATTTGGGCTCAATAATTACAAAAAAAGTTTAATTGATAAGCACTTTATAGGCTCTATTAAATAATATTTTAATAATTTTGGACTTTTTTTCTTTTCTTCAAGTGACGAAGTGTCCATAGACATTAACTATTCAAATTAATATTCTTGTATCTCAGTTGGTAGAACATGCCACTAAATGTACCACCATCACAGGTCCATCCCATCCCAGGTCCATCCATTAAATGCACTATGGAAAGAAGTTCCTATAAAAAACAGTGCCAGATTCAAACCTCCAATCGTTCTAAATATAAATACAACTATTTCCTCCAAGAGTATATGCACAGTCTACTTTATTAGCTGAATACTGCTAATAATAATAATGATGAATACTATGACTTTTAAATTAGATCTGATTGTGATCAATCTTGAGAGTACAGTTTGGAGAAACTGTAAGTGGGATGCACAGAATCTCAGTCAGCATGCAGAGTCTGTGCATGTGGGCGAGTGTGAATGGGAACAGAGAAGGGGGGGGGGCTGTACAGAAGTAAGAGGGCAGATGCAGATCTATTCAAAGAGGCTCCACTTTCTCTAGGACTCCATGAGAAGGGGCTGTTCCGTGGTGTGGGCGGATATGAATTAGGCCTCAATCGCACATACGGCAAATGCTCAGTTGCTCATACTGCCATAGATGAAAATAGACCACGGTGAAGAAAAACAAGAAGTGACGAAGGAGATGATGAAGAGCTGAGAACAGCCTTACAGTGTCAAGACTGAAGAACATATTGGAATATAAGCTTTTAATATTAGGATCGTTGTAAAAGTAAATATTAAATAACAAATCAGTTAGTGACATCTGGAGGCCAAATGAAAATAAAAACGTCTGCATGTTTGAAATGATATCAAAGAGCAATATACGGGGGTTGCAATTTGAAAATTTCTTTATGTAATGTTTTTAACTAATAAAAAGATATTCGTAATAGTGCTTGTCTGTTACACAAGGACAGAACACCCTGTATATTAATAAATATGTTTTATTTAACACCCTTGAAATTAGTGTAACTTCCCAACATATTAAAATATCACTTTCCTGAATTTACTGTTATTGCGGTTGCTCTGTGGGATGTGCGCTTAGGATAGATGGTTATTTTCCGTGTAGAGTTTCCCGGATGCCTCCCATATAAGTCAAATGGGGCGTGTTTAAGATTACCGGATAATATCCTTTTATGGGGTGCGCACCAAACCGGAATTCCTGATAATAATATACACCATAAACTTCACAAATAATAATTCACACAAAATCGCTTAGATGGTTCACAAATCTAAGCTATCAAACTAATACTTACAGCATATCAATCAGGGTTTTAAAAATGAAGAGTTATGTTCAACTCAAAGCTCTGCCTAAAATGTGTTTTAAATGGACTCCCTCGTGTCGTCATGTGGCCACAATCCAAAAAAACAACCCAACCCGTTTTTTTCACACCGTTGTCTCCTTGTATGGTCAGTGACGTCACAAGGCATTGACAGGCTCTTTTAAATGCATACTACGACATAAAGTTTCACTTATTGGCTACGAGGCGTATGAAAGGATCCGATGGCTCACGGATTCATAGTAACAAACCGGCTTTATGATGATCACGCAGGTGAACTAAAGCGCAGGAACGCATTTGTATTACATCAATAAGATCATAAAATCTCTGTGAACAACTTAAGAACGTTTAGCCTGGTCATTTCTGACAACACCGAGGACCGAAATGACAGCAACAGCTAACACCGGGGATAAAATCACGACGTCGCTGAACGAGTTCATGCGCTCTCTGCCGTCAAACGTGTATTCTCTGGATGAGGTCCCCTCATCACTGTCCACAGGTTACTCAGATGTAGAAGTGGGGGTCTGTTCTGACCACTTCAGTGAAGCATCGGGAGGTAAGAAAATAGTATGTATGCATAATGTAAGGACAGGTCTTGTCGCAAAGACTTTTTACATAGATTTTGTTGGCGGCTTTAAGGGCCTCTAAACTGCTTTAAGTTGGTTTTGCTCTAAAACTGCCTTAAATTTGTTTTATGAGTTTTATACCCTTCAAACTACAATGTTGACTTTTAATATTTAATAACTATTATATTTAATAACATATATAATTAATAAATGAACACAAGAAAGCCACACTAGGAAGCATTTAGACATGGTAGAAAATGCAGGTAGACTTTAAAGAATCAAACGTGCTTTCAGGGCACGTCGGTGCAAGTTGTCAAGCTTGTTTTATTAAATTGTAATGTTATACAATTTATTGTTACAATATGCATTGGAATGGTTTGATACTATAGTATGTTTCCTTGTCCACTTTCCTGGTCGTTAATTGTTGGGTAGTTGGGTAATATATTTTTTGCTGAAAAGAATACAATAAGCTACTGAATGGCAAGTTTCATTTTTTTTCCTGTTCAATACGATAGAAATGTTCAATAGCGTTTTGTAGCAGAGATTTTAAGCTGTTTTTCTATTACAAACTTACAAAGTAAACATAACTTCAAGAATATTCAGAGGAGTAAAAGTGTGAAAGTTAGCTGCAGAAAGTGAATTCATCTAAATGTTATAAAAAAAGCTTTACTGTTCTACATGCGCTCCACGTATATAATAATGGCAATTAGCTTTACTCTGAGAAACTGGTTAGCAATTAAAAGTGCCAACTAATGTAAGATAGCTCTCTTTGTTATCTATACAATCAAACAGGTAGTTAAACAATTTTTTGTCAAACAAATACTTAATATTCCTAAAATAAATGTCATGGTATAAATACGCTTTTGTTGAAACCGTCTATACTCCGCGCAACGCATTGTGATGTTTTTTTTATATTCTCACAGGTGGCTTGAGCACCGACAATTTCACGGTAGAGAAACGGGCCAAGTTCTCCCCGCACAGTTCACCTGTCTCCTACACGGGAAAAATCTCCATCGACGCGCACGGAAGTTGGAATCAGGAGGGAATAATTAATTTTGTGAGTGCAGGGGTTCAAGACAGGACATCACCCCCAGGTACATTTTCCACGGGTTCTCCCGATCCCACAGAACCTGCTCCAGACTGCTCCAAAATAGGCCAGACCCTTCCAAACATGGAGCATATGTACACGTCTCCTCCCCCTTACACATGTAGTTCCGATGGCTACCAGGACCCTTCGGCCTATCTATCAACCACTACGTGCCCCTTGACATATGCCACTCCGTCTTACTCAACCCCAAAGTCAACCATAGACGGAACGCTGTTTTCTATCATTCCCGAATACGGGGGTTTTTATCAAACCACAGCCAACAACCAAAGAGACATGGCTATGTTTCAGGACATAAAGCCATTTTCATGCTCTTTGGAGTCTATTCGTGTCCCCCCGCCTCTGACTCCCTTGAACACAATAAGAAATTTTACACTGGCGTGTCCGGTGGACACGTCAAGGCCACCAATGGAGGCCAATCCCCAAAGCGTCCCACTCAGGCCAATATTGCGGCCACGGAAGTACCCAAACCGACCGTGCAAAACGCCGGTCCACGAGCGTCCGTATCCCTGTCCGGCCGCGGGATGCGATCGGAGATTTTCTCGCTCGGATGAGCTGACGCGACACGTCCGGATTCACACCGGACACAAGCCGTTCCAGTGCCGCATCTGTATGCGCAGCTTTACCCGGAGCGATCACCTCACGACCCACATACGCACGCACACGGGAGAGAAGCCCTTCTCCTGTGACTTCTGCGGTAGGAAGTTTGCCAGGAGCGATGAGCGAAGGAGGCACACGAAAATCCACCAGAGACAGAAAGATAAAAAAGGGTCCGCGCCTCCGCACAACTCAAGTGCAGACGGGACCCTGATGTGAACCGATTCAGAAGTTCTGACTGCTGCAGCTGGGCGTTACGTGGCTCCATTTAAATGTGGAACTATCGCTGTTTCTGCAGTCACCGCGATTTTACCAAGTAAGATCATATTTTTGCTGGTCCTGAAACAACATTCATGTTAAAGAAACATAGTCCTAACCTATATAACTGACCCATAAAATAAACCTGTAACCATAACTGACCCCTAAAATCAAAAGGGAAATAATTGATTGATAAGCCCTGGCCCAGTCCTAAGCCTAAAACCAACATTTACCCTGAGCATAATTCTGCAATCTGATTGGTTGATTAAAAGGTTGTTTCAGGATCCAGGAATAAACTCTACTTGGTAAAATCAGGTTAACTCTGTTTCTGCATACACAAACTTGCGAAGGCAGCTTATGACTTAAATGTTGAATGTAATTTGTGGTAGTAGCCAGACCAATAGCAACATCCGTTAAGCACATTAACTTTTCTAAAAATTGTTGCATAGCAATTGTTACCTGTATATCATGCAGTGCAAAATTGGAAATAACCACACTGAGGTATCCATAGTGTTTACATAGCTCAATGATGTCTCTTTTTATTGACAATATTATCACTTTTGTGTTTAAATAAAACAATTATAAAAATCACGTGATTCTTTTATTTGAAAATAAGCTCTTCTGTAAATCACACGACCGTATTACAAAGGTACACCACTAGAGGTCGCCATTTGACAATTGAGCGCAATTGGGTTAAAAGGAGCGTGTGCTGTGGTCATATAATGATAAATAATACTATACTTGTTTCATGTATAACGTCAGCATTTACAAACTAGACTCTATAATCAATAAAACCAGTAATTATCTTATGCTTTATTAACTCTATTAAATAACAAAATGCAGTTAAAAATTCAACATTCTGCCATTCTTCCAATAAAGTTTAACTTAGTGCTTGACTAAATGCTGTATTAAACAATTGTTACGAGTGTTCAGGGAAATATCCAATGTGTAGTGCAGGCCAAGTCACAGTGTGGTCCTAAAGTTAAGCATATCTGTGTCCTATTTTGGCCTTGTTGTTGGATTATTTTTTCAGAACGAATAAACATATAGAGTAGAATAAGATTAGATTCCCACGCGGGTATTTTGTCGAACCATCTGTTGTACATAATGAAATACATTTACCACAGGCTATATAAAATATATTCAGTCAACAGAATAGTAGAATGCAGGAATAAGTGTGATCAGCACTCTTTAAAACGGAAATTCAGTACACAATCTGCTTGTAAATATCATACATTTATGAATTCATCATCAAAGTGGCCAAAAATAATCAACAGCTTAACACAAGTGCATGTGGGTTGTTTGACACGGGTAAAGATTTTAAATTAGTCACTCTCCACTTCATAAAGGCAATAAAGACTTGAAAGAACATGAAATGTATTTAATCACCACGGGCTTATTATCACTTCTTTCAGAGGGACACTTTAGGTCCTGGGTAAGGTTCACCACCACACCAGAATTCACTTGGCTGCGGTATTTCCATAAGCCATAAGTCACCCTGTTCCTGGGCTCCGTTCTTCCTATCTGCAGCCTCCGAATGAGCATGCAAGACTTTATAATAGTGACAGTCTCTCCCCTCATCCGGGTCATACGGTGGTGCCAAAATGTCAAGGAAAGCGGCTGGTCCGTCTACAGCGTCTATCTGATGGATATTGTCCCTCTGGGGTGACAGCACACAAGGGCTGCTCTCCTCCGTGTATTCCCCCACCGATTTCAGCACCGTGGGTCTCAGGGAACTCCTCTGGAAGGGCATTAACGGAGGGTTGAACTGCACACCGCTGGCACCGTCTCTGGGTTTATCCAACCTGTCGAAGCAGCTGATTCGGACCTTTCCGTAGATCACTTTAAGCATGCCGTACATGCCCGGATGATCGTGCAGCGGTATAGAAGCGCCTGTTTTTAATAAAAACACACCCATGCTGAACGCGTCGGTCTCATAAATGTGCATGTATGTGACCGGAGGCACGGTGCGCGAAGGCGGCGTCGGAGCGCTTTCAATGCTCCGCGGTACGATCTTTAAATCAGCCGCTCTGACTTCAGCCAAAAGGTTTTTCAGCTTGCTTTGATTGTCCAAAAACACTTTGTTGTGCTCCCCCACCAAAGAAGGCTTGCGGAAGGTCGTTAGCGCCTGTTTGGCGATTTTCTGGACAGTGGAAGTCATGTTGTCTCGTGGCATTATAGCGCGAGTGTCCCGCGTGCACTTGACGTTGAACTTCACGCGCTTTGCTCACGCGCTGTTTCAAAAGCAGCGTTTTATTAAAATACGAATTAACTTATCATTTGGACATTCGAAGTCGAGGCCAAGTCTGAAACTACAGTGAAATAACGTTACGTGTACATTACGATTATGTCAAGACTACCCCATATACAGGCATCCGATTCACACGTACGCAATGTCAACACGGCTATACGTCACTCAGAGGATTGTGGGAAATGTAGGTTTTCACATTGTGAAAATTCAGCCACGATGAAAAACGAGGGACTTAATAGGCTCCTGCTTCAACATTTTTTTTTACTTTAATCAAAGTCGTCAATCGCAAATAAAAAGGACTTTTGCAATGACTTATATGGGTGGAGTAAAAGATAATACACTTGAGGTGGTTTACTACAACTCCCACACAAGCTTGTTTTAAGGGGCAATAACACTTCGGTCTTTCGCCCCCATCTCAAGCATTCGTCACGCTTAGCGCTCATTACTGTAGTAGTACGTACTGTAGCCAGGGTTACGTCTATAGACCACTTTAATGAGATTTCTTTTATAAGTCTGGTCTTAGCTGTGGAAAATACAAACTTTTATTATTATTCCGGTTTAGTACGTGTAATGCACGCCTACGATTAAAGGCTTTATAGTCACACGAAACAGTAACACAGACTACACTTTTTAATGGCAAACAAATTCACCGAAAAGCATTTAAGCGAAGTATTTCACAAAATATTTTATATTATTATTATATTATTACATTAAAATATATAGGTTTGCTGGGTTTCAGACAAAACAAAATATAGCGAACTGTTTAAAATCAATAAAAAGTATTTATTTGGCTCTTCCAGTTATCAAACTACTGAACTTAAGTTTAACTGGTTTGAACAGATTTAAAATAAACCCAAAACCATTCAATTTGTTAAAAGCAGTTGTAAAAATTAATAAGTGACGTTTTAAGATAAGGTCTACTATCGCATTGCCACTTAATTTGATATTTTGTATGTTATGCAAATTATCACTGAGATTCACAAGCATAAATGTATTTTTACATTTACTACATTTCCAGTATATTTTCGGTATAATATATTAGTTCTATACTGGAAATGTGTCAGTAGTTAGGGAGTTCAAATTAAATTCAAAATCGTCTTTTGCGCAAGAAATCAGTGAAAGGACTAATTGTTATAGCCACTGTTGCTGATAATCCAGTGATTTCATTATCGCTGCAGAAGCAAGACCAACCAGTAATGACTCATAAACATTTTTGCATGACATTAGCTGAAAGTATATATTTATAGAAAAATAGACATGTGCACAGTTTAGTCATCTCTGCTCATGTAGTTATTCCTGTACACTTCACCTCATCATTTATTGGCACACACATAACAACAGATCGTCTATGAACAGATAAAGCTATGTAACAGGATGCAACACCGCCGCCTACATTAGTCTTCTGAGTCTGTAAGATCACACACACAGTATGGCTGTGAAAAAACACTTGTTCGTGACATCATAACGACGCTCTACTGTGTCATCTGAATTTACACCAAACATCAATAAATGCACATAATGCTTCAGTACTCATTATGTTATGGCACAGATGACTAAATAGTACATTAGATTATGAATTTAAATGTAAATGTGCTTTCTAATAATATCTGTCTGCCGTATACACTCATTTTTTCTCTCTCTAATCTTAATGTGAGTCATAATCTTTCTTCACAGTTAATTTGAACACAGATTCCTCAGTATAAAAACTGTTTTCTTACTTTTCTTAATAAAAATCTTTCTTTTAGTTCTATAATATTTTGAGATCTGAACCAATCATAAAAAAATTCTGCTACCTGTTTTGCTATTAATTCTAAAGTTTAATTGCGCTGTTTGTTTTTAATATGCGAAGTATTTTTTTTTATTGTTTTAACTTTTTTGAAACCTCCCCAATTTACCTATTAATAAATAAATGAATAAATATAACATGACAAAATATCAAGGATTGAAGACATTGAAGCGCTACAATTTTAACTGAACATTTAAATACAGATTAAACTAAACACAAGAACAAAAAGCTGTATTTTGTATCTGAAATTGTCATGAAAGGCCTTTGTCAAGCAAAAACCTTCTGAAAAATGTAAATGGGAGAGATCATGGCCTCAGCATTCTGAATGTAATGAGTGACGTCATTCTGAGCCTCAGAGGCTGCACCCTCAACACCATTATAGACCCCCTTAATATTCTCACAGCAATGATAAAGACAACAATGAGACCATCAATCAAAACACACAGCCGAGTGATTCTCTGATCTTCAAGAGCTTTACAATAAAACAGAGTTAAATTAACCCTTGAATTTTCCTATAGTGTGAACATTTCCCATCATGCACCACTGATGGCTTGTTACAAACTTTGCTCAGTTTTCACACTGTGTTCTCTGTTTCTAAAAGACATTTTTGTTTAATGTAGCTGAGAGGTCTTTGCTCTTTGGCCATAGCTCTATACTCTCTGCTTAATGTGTGTTTCTTTCTCTGGAGGTTTGTTTATTCTGACCCAGAGCCAGAAAAGTCTGCCTGCGAGCGTTAGCTTCCAAAGCTCTTCTGCACTACAGAGGACTGAAACATTCTTTATGCAACAACATATTTCTTAATGCACAATGGGATGTTTTATTTATGAGACAAGACATGCTGACCCAAACATAACATATGGAAAAGTTCCTCCAGGGAGTTCAATGTTAAATATAACACAAATCTTTGGCAGTCTGTGAATTAGGAACTGTAGGAAAGACTAGATAGTTACTTAATTTATAATGTGAAGCAAAAGGTACAAACTTAGGCTATTAGACACCCTAAAATATAAAAAAAACAGATTTACAAACGTAAGATATGCAGACATTGTGCTGGTTATGATGATAAACTACTGATTTAGCGGAACCAATAGCATTTATGAAGAAAACTGTTTTTTTAATTACACCCACAGTTAGCTAAGGCTATAAGCACACATATAGGATTAATGGACTAAATAAACTGCACCAAAAAAATCCATATTAGTCATTGGTCAACCACTAATCTAAATTACTGGGCCCGATGTATCACTGTCTACTACTGCATGGTTTACTCACAGCCCTGTCACTTGGATTAAAAATCATTACTCCCTCATCAAGGTGTTATTTGAATGTTCTTAAAAACATTTATTTTAGATTAGCTGAAGGCTATTTCATCGTGAAACCAATATGGAACTTTTTAACCTGTATAAACAAATTATGTTGTAAATATATTATCAAACTTTAGATGCATCAGCCCTAAAAGGTGTGCATACACTTTGTATTGTATGGTATTATGGCTGGGGGCCCAACTAAAGCAGCGCGCAACACCAGGACTCTACCCTCCCGTTGCCAGGCAACACTCCCACATCTTGCCAGGGACAAAAAGGTATAAATTACTAACATCCAAATATAATATCAGTGCCACCCAGTGGTGCAACTAGCCAACTACAAATTGATATATTCATTTAAAGGTCAAATGTTTTGTGGCTCCATGTAAATTTTATTTGGTGGGAGAGGGGCCAAAATGGCTCTTTTGGTCGCAAAGGTCATATTAAACGAATTCCATCATTTAATATGGGAGAGAGGTCTCAGAAGTCATTATTGGACATTTGAATCAAGGTTTCTCTCCAGTGGTCACTAGCACCATGCATAAAACTCAGTAAAACAAGTGGGTCTAACTGCACGATTGACCCTTCAAATTTTAATAATGCTGCAGTTGTCACAAAGCAATTAAAACTAGGCATATCATTACCAGATCAATGTTTATTGATCAGTTTTAATCTCATTTCTATCACACAGAGCAGCAAGGTTTACGTGAGACCTCAAATCTCACAGTATCCTAATACAGACAACAAAGTTCCTTGAGAAAGGCACAAACATTAAGATAACAAAGAAAACAAATTCAGGATTTTTAACAGAAACCAACGTGGCACAACATTAAACATTAGCTTAAATTATACTGATATTATTATCATAATCAGCAATAAACCAAACAATACAAATAAAACATTTATGTTATTTTGCTTTGTTCTGTCTCTGATTGTCACATCTATAATGGCATTTCTAGGGCTCAGCCTAATACACGGAAAAAAGAATATTGGTCTTTGTAATGATAAATGATTGGTATTATTGATTGTACTAAAATAATAAAATTGTATTAATAAAATGATTTAATTTTTTGGACTGACATCCATCTTTACATTTTTA
>JAZGTK010014598.1:0-13642 GCA_036877625.1 Ambastaia sidthimunki
TATCTTTTTCTCTTTTCTGACAGTTTTCAAGTCTCTCGTCCTCTCTCCACCTCGCTGACTCCTGAAAGCTCCATCTCTCTCCCTCTCTGTGTCTCTCCATCTCCCCCCCTCTCTCTCTGCAGATGGGATGAGCTGAGGAGGAAAGCAGGGTTCTTTGCCAGTTGTTTGTGAGAGAGCAGGAATTCCATCCGTGCACAGAGCATTCCGAGAGCAGCTTCCCGGGAAATACATCGCAAATACGCTTTCAAACCTGGCTTAGAAGCAGCCTGCTGATATAGGTAAGACAAAGCCAGAGAGGAAGTGTGTGTGTGTGGTAATGTGGATACAAGGTTGTGGTGCGTTGATGGAAGTCAGACAGAGAATGCTCTCACATTAGTCTTACGTTACTATTGAGTGCACTTCAAAGTGGATATTATGTGCTATTTAATATAATTTATACATAGACTGTCAGGAGTTTTCCTTCAAATCACCTGGTTTTAAATTATTAGTTTTGGTTGCATGTCAACTTCTGATTTCTTGTAAATGTCACAAATGCTTTGATACTTGAAATTTTGATTATGAAACCTTGAAAATATGCCTCATCTTGTATTTGTACATTAAGGTTCAGAATCTTTAAGAATGACATGAAGTGCTGACCATCCCAGCACTGTGGGTATATTAAAACATTTGCTAGTTTGTTCATTTTTGAATGTATTTTCATAGGTGTGGTGCAGTTTTTGTTGTTAAACTTAAATTGCTTAAATATAAATAAAATGGTGGTACTTAGAAGACACAACTTCATCCTACAATGAAAGAAATTTTTGGGTTTATGGTCCTAAAGACTAAAGAATTTATTTTTGACACTTTTACAAGTCCGAACTGATTTACCGAAAAATAAACATGCATTTAGTTTAGTTTTTAAACCCGTGCATCAAAAATAAGAAATGATCACACCATGTCAGCCTCACTATGGAGGAGAATGTAATTGGCTTGTGTCATCATCTAAGATCTCGTCTCCGCGGGTGAGACTTCTAAATGCTCTGGTTTGGCAAAGGCCTGCCACCTTCAGAAGAGTTTACAGAACTGTTCATAGAAACCTGCTGTGGTCCACTTGCCCTCCAAGACCTCAACTGTGTTGTTTTTTCTCTCCTGGCACTCAGAGACTCCCACATAATTACATTCTGACAGCAAGATGGACATGGTGTCTGGGGTCTCCACACCTTCTCACAGCTTGAGCCCATCCACCACCATCAGCTTCAGACCGACAGCTATTTAAATATATACCGACGTGACATGATAAAAGCAATGTAATTATGGACGGCTGTAGTACAGGCATTATGCAGAACAGGCCGTTTGATGGCTAATCTCAAACAGGTTGTTGTGTTTGGGAGCCATGGCGCATGTTGATCTAGCAGGGGGTGGGGTGGGGGTGGGGGGTGACAGGATCTCAGGCGCCTGCCTGTAGCCATCCCGGTCTACACCAATCTGTCTCTCCCGGGCTTGTGTCCAGCACTGCTCTGACCCCTCCAGCGAGAATCACTGACCACGGTGATCCACGCTGAGCTGTAGGGGAAAGTGAAGAGATATTGATCAGGGAATCAGACTTCTTTGTGGCGTCCGCTGTAACAACAAAGATGGTTTGATTGAATGGTTTAAAGGATATTGACTTCATTTAGGTTTCTCTGTTCTCACTATTTAAGGTTTTAAAAGCGAACAGGTGAAGATTTATTCCTGCTCTTATTGGGTTCATTGTGTTTTCTGAACGTATATTCTTAATGTAATTAAACAAACCCATTTCCATGCATTTACTTCAAACCAAAGAGTTGTTGATGAACAAACAAATGCTTGTGATGTAAAATAGACACCTATCGATTATATTTGCTACAAGGCAAGATTGTTGAGAAGTGCAAGTGTGAGTGAAGTCAGATGTTGTATTCAAGCTAACTGGGAACGTTATTAGAATGTTAGTTAACTGTTCTCTAAGTTCTCTCAAAGTTATCAAAAATGTTTATGCACTAGCATTAAAAGGATGTTTTTAACATTATATACATGTATCAAATGTTATTCTTAATTAAAAAATGTTTGAATAACGTTCACATTAAGCAATATCGTTAACACAATGTCTAAAAAAAAATTATGTTTTGCAAAATGTGGGTGTTTTTCATACTTAATGGAAACGTTCTTACAACCTAAATGGTTAGCTGGGTTATTGCTGGTTGTTTTCTGGTCTGACTGGACGGACTGTATCCATGAATGAAGTTTTGATGAATTCACAATCTGACTGATCAGACATTTAGTTCAGACAGTCGGAGGATGGAGTAGATCCCATACAACAGAGCTAGTACATAGAAAGGAAGTCAATACAATAAGATTTATTTGCTTTTTAGAGCATAACAAATGAATCTATGCTGTGGCTTGTTGTGTGTGCCATGTATTTCATTTGCATTGCATTAACTGCAATAATTTTAACATGTTACGGAGCTTAAGCATTGTTTATGGTTTAAAATGCCTCAGCAGACACAGCAATGTCTTATTCATTATGTACAGTAACCTCCATTTCATATTGTACTACAGAGCAATAACTCTAAGCTGTGAGGCCTGCCAGTTTTTCACTTAAACCACTGGGCAGTTTTTAGCCATTGGTATCATACAGACATAATACTTTATTAAGTGTAATGGTAACTTCATAAATTTTAAGCCTGAATGCGCCTCTACAAATATATCGTTAAAATTTGATGAATTGTTGGTTCATAAAAGCTTTGTGTTTAATGAGCGGGCGGTGAGAAATATTTCATAGAAGTCGTCTTACTCTGAGTGAATTAAAAAAGAAAGCTTGGCTACGTCTCGTGTCGGCCCTTGATAAATTGTTCTCGGCTTTCTAAATTAGTCTTTGGATTTCAAAATAATCACATATTGGATGTGTCTTACTAAATAAATAAGGTTTTGAGGTATCAAATTATGTTTGCGTCTTCTGGCCTTTTCCACATTCTCTAAAATGTTGAAAAAATTACTCCTTATTTTGTAATGGCTGCAACATTCATAAACTTTTGCTTTTTATATTTGAGCCAGTGGCATAATTTTGCCACAACACAGGAAGGAACCTCACTCACATTTAGTTATCGCTTGAAATATGAGCGTTACAAAGAAGCCCAATTATTAATGAAAAATCATGCAGCGTTTCCTTCGACAATAAATTGTTTTAATGGTCGCCACTAGAAACAGTTTATTCTAGGAATACTGTAGCTCTAAAACTCTGTGTAGAACTCTATGCTGAGTCTATTGTGAAATATACTCTCTTGTATTAATTATATTCTTTATATTACTTACAGAAATATAACATCAAGATATCTTTAGAATTATCACACCTCAGGATGTCCAAAATTTAAATACATGTGTGTGGTTACAGTGTTTTTTGGTCCACTGTTTAAGAGAACCATACAGAGTTTTCTTCTATCTCTGCTTTCTGTCAGTAACCAATGGTGTCATGGCCTCCAGCCCGACGAGAAGGAGATGTTCTGCTGTTCTAGCCGGGCCTTCACTCCTCCTTCTCATGTTCCTCATGTGGGTTCTGTGCATAGACTCAACAGATGCTCAGGGGCAAGGTAAGTGTGAACATTTATTTCCCGCTCTCTGATTGGTCAGGCATGTTTGAGCTGCTCTGGTCTTGTTGTGTGGTCAGGTTTTAATAATGGTGACTTTTAAACGTTTAAGCATTGTGTTGTATGTAGATGCACTCAGTATCGCTCATAATTTTTCTGTATCTGTTGGTATGTAGAAGAATCTGTTTTATTTTTTGTCAAAACGCCTTAGTTTTCATCCTACAGCTCATTTTAGCTCGTCCTGGTCGTCAGTTTTATCAAATAATCCGTAACAAGATTGCCGGCATCCAGATTGTCTTAGCTCTGTTTTCTGACAGCACACCTGCCGTATCGAAAGCATTTCTCGAAAGGAAACTTTTAAGACGGCGGAATGACAGCTTACAGCACCGTAACTTTGAGTCCGCTTCACGCCAAACCCATTTCTCATTCTCACGACTAGCTGCCGTGTGGCTGCACACTTTGGGTTCGGGTCCAGTTTTAATTGGCGTCTCCCAGGGAGACAAGGCCATGTTGCCCTCTGCTGTCAGATGCTCAGCTGAGTACCACCTCTCCAGCCGCCAGGCTTATTTATAGTGTAGTGCGTACACACACACACACACACACACACACACACACACACAAACTCATTCACTCATGCAGCCTGGGCTGAAAAAACAATTTGAGAAGTTCTCCTTTTCCCTTCATTGCCAAGCGGCGTCGATGCGCGAACCGTTGCCGTCTACAAGGTTAATGCTGGGCTTGTTTTTTTTTTTGTGGCTGGGCGGAGAGTTGGAACCGTGTGGGAGTTTAACATTCAGCCCTCATACAGTCTGATTAATGCAACTCAACGGTGGCATATGCCAAAGAAAAAATATATGCGAGAGGGCAATCGAGACAGACCCGAATGGACGAGAGAGAGAGAACGAGACGAACACGTCAAATATAACGCATAACAAATCCTTCGGGATGTAGTGAAGCTTAACTGTACTGGATTATTTGACGAAACTGACATCAGGTCGCGGTACAGCCTCTGATGCGTGGCTGAGGGGTTATGTTGGGAAATAAAACTTGTGCGGCGTGTAATAATTTTCTCACTTATGCTTTTTCTATGAGTTTGAATATTTTGGCTGTGTTTTTTATTCTGTAGTGTCAGTATAGTAAAGTTTTCAGATGAATGGCTTGGCAAAGCATAATTATTCAAAACGTATGTTTGCACTTATTGTTTTTCATTTTCCCAGTTTCTTTCACTGTAACATGACAAAAGCAGAGATTGGTGACTGTCAACAATAGCTGTTATCGTGAGACAGACCTATAAAGTCAGAGCTCAGATTTAGTACCACTGAAGCTTGTGTTTCGCAAAGAAACTAAATTACACTGGACAAGGTTATTGTAAAGTGGACAACAGGGGGCTTTGTTCTCGAACCTGTGCAAAGGGGGGCTCACTAAGGTCCTGTATGGCAGTTTTTAGAGCCGTGGTCATGGACAGTTTGCTTGAACCCAAGTCCAGCACACCAGAACCAGTATATCAAAGTTTGGATGAACTGTTTGTTTATGGCCTGCTTATTGCATTTGGGGGGGGACCAACCCATTAAAACTATGATAAAAGTTAGAGGCTAGATCACATTTTGTGGCTTTTTGGACTTTCCAAATCAAATTACTGCCCCATTATATTCCATAAAACCATGTTTCCTCTTATTTTATAACTTTTAATAAATTTGAGGCTCATCTCACACACAACAATCCCAAACCGTGTCGTTTTGGGATTGTTGGGATGGTTCGAGTTTTGCATTGGGATGTGCAGCCATCACTGGACTCTTTTGTCCGCTGTATCCGCAGGCTAACTGCATTAGTGGAAATCCATCATCGTTACCTGGACGTTCTGGCTCCACTGGGGCTCTGTGTCAGATTGCAGCTCTTAGAGTGAGAGAATGGAGCAGCCCTCACGCTTGAGCTTGGGTCGGTGGAAACTTCTTCTGCTTGTGACCGTAAGCGTGATGGGAATTTTGATTCTTGTTCTTCTGTCTGGAGGTGGAGCTGGATGATGTGATGGACGTTCTTAAATTGTAGATCTTTATTTTTGGTGATCCTGTAGCTGATTGGTGGAGCATTGTGTTAGCAGTGCAAAGGTTGTGGGTTCGATTCCCAGGGCAACACACACTTTGATATAATGTTGAACTTGAATGTACTGTAAGTCACTTAGAAAATGTAAAACCGTACATAATGTTTGGATTTTGTTTTCACATATTACAATGTCTGCTAGTTTGACAAAGTATATTTTAAAGCTACTTGTAGAAAAGCAACAAAAGTGATATTTTAAATAGGTTTACCACTTTGATTGAGTGGATGTGTATCATATTATTATATTAAGAAAGAGACTTGAAACCTTGACAACAGCTTGTGTGTCACTGTTATTCTCTCCCTAATGCACTACAAAGATAAAATGGATTTTTCAGGGAATTAATGGAATTTAAATTAACACTAAACAGATTCAAACTAGAAGTTGAGTGCAGTTTCTGTGTCGGTATATCTGCTCATAACAGCACAAGTATTTAATTTTTTTAAAACATTCAGCAGTCGTAATAATTTGCTAGTTTTTCCCCCCTGATTAAACTGTCTTTGAAGTTTAAATTGAGTCGAGGTCTTTCAAACTAATGCCAATGCTAATCATACGCTACATTATTAATCCTTCACCACCGACTGCTCAACCTCTCAGCTATGACAAAATATTAAATGTGTGTTAAATCACAAAAATAGGCAGATATGTTCGTTTTATGAAGTAAATAATGTCAGAGGGGGTTGCACATACAAAACCCATCAATGCCAAGATGTTTGTCAGGCTGTTCTGTTGTAAACTTGTAAAGTAGAGTTGCTGGAAGCTTCTGTCTCTAAGGTATTGTGTGTGTGTGTGTGTGTATGTGTGTGTGTGTGTGTGTGTGTGTGTGTGTGTGTGTGCGTGTGTGTGTGTGCGCGCGCGCGTGTGTTAGCCTTTACCGTATAATTTATCAGACACCACTAATTTTGATCAAACAATCTTATGGTATGATTTCAGAATGTATAAATTTTATAACCATGTTGGCTGTCTTAGTTTATAGAGAAATGTGTGGACAACATATATTCAGAGTAAAATGAGACACATTTGGACAGTTGTTTGGACAGCATCATTGATTATTTGTGTCTTGTGTCTTGATAGCAGGTTTGTTGGTCTGCAGTTCTGCAGTAATTTATCTTTCCTCTCCACTATCAGTTTACTGCAACACCACGAACAGCTGTCCAACCAGATGCATTCACTCCCCACGGACCCCGTGTGACACACACGCATGCACACGTATATTCTCACACACCCATGTGTGCCCACACCCAACACGTTAACATGCAAACACAATTATCTTTCTTTTTCTTCCTGTCTTTCTTTCTTTCTCTGCCTCTTTCTTTTTTATTCCACCCTGTTCTCAAGTACTTTAGCCAGCTGCTGCTGGCATTTACCGACACCTTGAGCCAGTTGTTGTTTGTATATGTACACAAGGCCATCTGTATGCCTGTCAGGCTTATTTCACTGCCTGGATGAGCCAGTGGTCCAGAGAGAGGAGCCTCCAACAGAATCAGGGCACTGCTGTCCGCCAACTGTGTTAGGAGAAACTAATGTGATATCTACCCACAGTTTTACCTACAGAAGAGATGCACCTTGCCAACAAGGGACGTTGGGAAATGCATAACTAAACAACTGCTGGTTTTAAAGCAGTGAAATGTTTAAACGTTTAAAGTGAAATTTGTCATTCAAATACACAGATAGGACCCAAAGTCTGCCACAACGTTTATCACGGTTGAAATTTCATCATTCAATTGTTGGGCTTTAATGATTATTAAATTCCACCATTCAAAAACTACAAAAGGCTTACAAAAGAGTTTCTCCTTAAAGGTATATTTTATCCAACAACAAAAATTGTTGTTATTGTTATAGTTTTTGTTAAAAATCCACTAATTTTTCCTTCGTGTGTTCATGAGAGAACTTGTTGAGTCTGTTGTCATCTTTAGGATGATATAATGCAGATTATAAAGAACACTTTAGTTGAGGTGTGTTTCAAAGGGTTCTTGAGCCGAATTAATGAAGCTGTGGGGGTAAATAAGACAGTAGAGTTGAAAAACACTGTTGTTTAGACCTTCATGTGGGTTCACCCTCTTTAGTGTGAGCAGAGCTATAAGGTAAGCGAGTTTGAGTGAATGCAGATGAGCAGCAGAGCTGATGGCATCTCTGAGAGTATGACATCGCTCCATCTGTTGATCAGCTCCTGTGGCTCACCTCAGACCCTCACGTCTGTACACCTGCCGGTCAAGATGAGCCGTCGTCTGATACAGTGACCTTTAACGTGAAAACAAGCCACTCAAAGCTGTCTCATAATCTCAAAATCACTCTTACATCACTCCTGTTTAAGCTTTGACACTGGACAAGGAACTAAATCTGACTAGGGTTGCAAAATTCCAGGAATCAGTGGGAATTATGACACAAAGATGAACATTTATGTTTGCGTTTAATAGTTTGTAAACTGTACCCAACGTTTCCAATGAATTTCCCTTGTTCCTGTAATATTCCGACTTGAAATTCTTGAATGTTTTAGTAACTTTGAGAAAACTTATTAGGCAACGTTCTGAGAACATTCCCTGTTAGCTATAGGCACGTTATAAAAGAATTAAAATCATTAAATAAAATCTAATTGTAACTGCTCATAAATGCAATTATAAAGCTAGGCACTCTCTCTAAACTCTACTTATGCAACCAAAAACGCGAACCCTCGCAAATTCTCCTCCAGGACAGTAATTTGAGTAGTTTAAGTTTTTATCCATTATATTTCTCTGCCACGCAGCATATTGTTCTATTTTGGCTTGAGATATGTGTCAAAAATGGCCTTTTCTGCTGCAAAGCAAAACCTCTAAGTGGACTTTTACTCATCCTCAGATTATTTGGAGAATTCATCACTAAAATGGTTCACGGGCGGCCATTAGACGCGACCCTCGCCATCTATCCAGACAAATGGACGTCTGATGGATGTCATACAGAGGAACTGCTGAGCAATAACAATTCAAAACAAACCTGAGAAAAAAAACCCGATTCACGTTTGCCGTACTGCGCCGGTCAATTTGTAAAGTGTAGTGCTTTTGAGATATTAATGCCAGATAGAGACATGATTCCGCGGGTCTTGCCGTACTGATGGCTTTGCAATGCCAATAAATCTCAAGCTAAAACTCTTTTACTCACAACAGAGCTACAGGAATGTTTGTTTATCATCACAAATGGCTATTTGTTGTCGCTCTGCTCAGATCTTTCTCATCCTCCATCAGTCATGAGTCATATGAACTGAGGGCTTGAGAATCTCTGGGAGATTTTCAGATCATAACTGGCCATCTGTAGCTGGAACATGAGCGTTGAATAAAGCTCAGCCCCACATGCTGTAACCCACCATTATATTTTGCTTGCCTTATATATATATAGCTCTATCCATCTTTGCTTTATATATGTATACAGTCTATACAGTTACTAGTCAACAATGTCTTACATATAACAATCTGTACATATAATTTCTTGCATGTGTTTGTGTGTATACACACACACACACATACACACACACACACGCACACACATATATATATATAAAATTATATATAGGGCTTTAGAAGACTTGGTCATACCATATATGTATAGTGAATATAGGGTTCAAATTTCATGCACTGCTTTTAAGTGTCTTTTTGAAGTTTGGCAGATGTGACATCTAAAAGAATTAATCACAAACTTCTGCTTTTGTGTTCAGCTGAAAAAATGCAAATAGGTTTGGCACAAACATGAAGGTGAGCAAATAACACGACACAAGTTTCGTTTTTGCAAACTGTTCTTTTAGCAGCATAATCTCAGTTCAATTAAAAGTGACAAGATTTCACCCTCAGAGAGTGTTTTTATTCTGGGATGCAGTCTCACATCCAGCCGCGCCTGACACTGACTTAATAGTGTTTGTGTTTGGATAACTACTGAGAATAAATGGATGGAAGGGCTCAGGGAACAAGCAGATCTTGGTTCAGGGCAGATGCTGGTTTAGGGCTGCGTGAGAGAGTGGAGGTTGTGAGGCAGATTGATTCTGTTAGCTGCTGTGTTTTTCATACTCTCGGTAGGAAGGTGTCAAGACACGACTGCTGGAAGACAAAATGAAGAGAAATTGTTCCCTTGGCATTGGAGTGTCATTCAGTATTTACCTTGTGTTGCACTCTTGAAGATAAAGAATCTTACATGGTTCTTCACAATGATGCCATAGGAGAACCATGCTTTGGTTCCCCAAAGAACCATTCAGTCAAAGGATCTTAAAGGAATCATTCCTTTCTTACCTTTTAAAGACTAAAAACTATTTTTTTTTAAACTATTTTTTTAAATAGTCCATTTATGGTATCATGAAACACCGTTTTTTAAGAATAATTTGTCTTTCCACCAGTTTGATGCTTTTACACGTTATATTCTACGTTAAAGCTTGAATGATGTGTTTAAAGACCACAACTACATCTCTTAGCTTGATCCATAATTAAAAATAGCAACTCAATTATTTATTGTTTTAAGCTTGGTCATAAACAACATGTTCTGTGTGGAGACTATATTATGGCAACATATAGATGCAAACAGCTATGCACTTATTTATATATAAAAACAGACTTAATCTTTTCTTGCGTGTAATTTTGTGAAGCTTGTATGATACCAGCAAACTTTAAGTATAAGTAACTGAGGCCCTCTAGTGTCAATTCATGGACAAGCCGTAAGACAAAGAACAAACTGTATTAAAACAATTACACAAAATCTTAAAACTATTCTTAATGTGTTAAAAGTTTAAGACAGACTGTGTGACGTTATTTTGGAGTTTCCGCCCCTTTAAAACACGTTTCCTCAGGACCATCAGTAACTATAAAGGTATGAGCTTTAACAATTTTATTTTAATATATTATTATTGTGAATTAATGCATTGTTAAAAAAAAGTCACATAGGTTTTATGTGTTTGATTTTTTCATATTAAATGCAGTTGATATATTTGATATACAGTTGATATACAGTCACTTCAGTAACTGCGTGTCTGTTGTTTAACACTAAGTGGCGCTATTGTCCTGTTTTACTAACAGTAGTGAAACAAAAAGCAACGTTTTAATGTGTTTTTTTTATGCCTGAATTAGATTCAAATTCGGATTCATCTGATTTTTACACGTATTGGCATGTTTAATCAGCTTTACATTACCAAAGCACTGAATACATACACATATACAAGCAGTTCTGAAGGTAAGGTATACATGCTACTGTGCTTATATTATCAATAAAGACACAAACATTTACTCTTTAAATAAATGCAACTTTGTTTTTATTTTTTAGTAGTGCATTTTATTAGTAGTATGTATTTTTTCATCTCTTCAAACATGCTCTTCTGATTTTAGGCTTCTGAAATTGCCTCTGTGCTCAAGCTACCGTTTCCTGCGTGATATATGGAGTGAAGTGTAGAGGATATTGTCCATCAGTGGCAGACTTCATAAGGCAGCCATACGAGAAACACATCCCAGTCCAACCGCAAATGACTTTACAGCCGTGTTTACGAGCTGCCGTTTGAGCCGCCGTGGAAGATATCCACCTTCATTTCACCATGAGGACGACCTTGTTGTCATTGCACTGAAAAAGTGAAGCTTGATACTGACAGCAAGTCTTATCTTCACTGTCTAATTTCCCAGTTAACAGAGAACATTCTCAGAACGTTGGTTAACGTCTAAAATTTCTCTCAAAGCTATCAAAAATGTTCCTGCAGTGATGTTAGTATAATGTTTTTAATCTTGCACTGTATATCATATATATCATAAATGTTATTTTTAAGTTGGTAAGTTGATGATAAAAGTTACAGAATTAAAAAACGTTTAAGTAATGTTTTTATAACCAAGCAATAAAGTTTTGAATCTTCCTAGAACCTTCAAGATAACATTTTTAACATATTTGTGTAAACGTTAGGGAAACGTTATTACAGCCTAAAATTGTTCGCTAGGGGCTGCCGTTTGGGCCGTCCGTTCAAGATGTCCGCCCTCATTTCAGCACAAGGACGACCTTGTTGTCACACCATACCGACAGCAAGTCTTGTTCTCTGTCTAACTTGTCACTTGCTGGGCTCATGAAACATTATGGAGGCTTGCAAACACATGCAGTCGCTTTCCGCAGCTCCGCGCAGGGCGAGGAAAGCGTGACCGGGGCGGACCTCTGCATCACTCTGCAAGCCCCATTGACTCAACGCCCGACTCTTATGTCTCGACTTTAATAGGAACTTTGATGATCTCCATTTCCATATAAATGAAGAGAATGGAGTGTATGCTCACTTAAAGAAAATATCTGTTGGTTGGGAAGCTGTCGGTGTAATGCTTCTTTTTCACGACCTTGGAAAAACAAGGCGGCTGCTAGTTAATACGCACCTTTCACTTCAACAGAGACAATTCCATATTGCATTGAAGGGGGATATTATTTTTGTAATTGCGCTCTCCAAGATCCTGCTCTGAACCCCCGTGGCCATGCAATTTTCCCACTTTCTTGTAATTTGATGGCTCATTCGCTGAAGATGCAATTGCTTTGTGAAACCCGGAATGGAGTGAGTTTCAAATGGAATTTTACTCCTGATGAAAAAGTGCCTTCCCTCTTGACCCAAAACGTGCTGGTTCCAACTAATGGGGGGCTTTGATTGGTGCTCACGTCCTCTCCTGAAAATAAACACACAAAAGTATGATGGAACAGGCTGTTGTTGATGCGACTTCCCCTCCGGGAGATGTTACAATTACACACGAAAGCTTCCGTACGACCTTTGGTCTTCTGGAGTGTGCCTCTGAATGTTGTCCTGTTCATCCCATGAGATTCCCAATCTCCACTGGGACCGGGTTCGAAACTCCTCCCCCACCCCGATTCGGTCTCCTGGAGCACCCTAGAGGCTAATGACTCTCTTCCTCAAGATTACAGGCGATGTAGATGTTATTATCGTGGAAAACCTGACCTTTCACTTTGATTCACGATCATAAATGAGGTTTTTTGTCAGGTCAGGAAGCAAGACAGATGAAGGCGGTGACAATGAAGCAAACGGAATTTGTGTTTCACGTCGTAATGTACCGTAAAAAACATTGCACGGACAAATTCTTCACGCACAAGTTAAGAAAAATCTATTACTGTAAATATCATGCTGTGTGCTTATTGCTGCAGCTTTGATTTAGTAGCTGTCCAGGTAACAGGAAACGTTCTCTGAACATTGGCTAACGTTCTGTAAAAGTTATTTTATAGTTATCAAAAATGTTCTTGCAGTACATTAGTAGAATGATTTTTAACGCTATATGTCATATACTGTATGTCAAAGATGTTATTATGTTGTCAGTGGAACGTTTTAAAAATGTTATAGAATATATAATACAGAAATGTTTTTTAGAATCATGTACTTATAATGTTACAGCTTATAAAAAAGGACATTTTAAACATTCTTAGAACATATTATTACATTTTTGCTATATAATTGAAATGTTCTTACAACCTAAACTTGTAACCTGGGTAAATACCTTCTCTATTCCAAACCATTAGTGCTGTTATTCTAATACACTTCCACTGAAATGTGTCAAACAGCCCAGATCCCTGTTTCATTTCTGCTCTCAGGAAACTGTGACTGGTTCAGGGTGACATTGGAGAGGAGCTGTTTTCCCCATGCATCACTCTCTCATCAAGAATAGCAGAGGCTGGAGATTAATGAGGCTGGGAACTGATTATGCCGGGCTGTACATCATGTCTGTCTGCCTGCTGCTCGGCTTGTCAATAGCCCACCCTCTCCTGCCTGCCTTCAGAACCAGTGGACCTCAGCCGCTGGGACGTCTCGTGTGTTGGTGTCCGTGGACTGACAGACTCCTGCGTGCGCTTGCTGAAGAACACGAGCAAGACATTTGGAGAATTTGAGCTAACCGTGTACAGATTAAAGCTGCCACAATGACTGTAGAACATACTTTGTAAAATTTAAGGTTTGTGCTAATGCACTCATTCAGTTTTTAAAGGATGGCCTTTAGCGACTTTCCAA
>JAZGTK010014599.1:0-13642 GCA_036877625.1 Ambastaia sidthimunki
AGCTGGTGTGACCTCCTCACAGGTATCGCTGTCTGAAGTGTCTGAACACACATCTCTGCCAAAACTGCTTTCTAACGGAGAGACGCAGCAGGAAGCACAAACCCTCTCATCCTGTACTGGAGTACTGCACTCAGGTTTAACTCCAGTGCTTTCACATTTAACATACATGAATAAAAATAAAGGAATAGTTCTCGCCAAAATGTGAATGTACAGTATATATTTATATCTGATACATTTATTTTTTTGTTCATACAATGAAAGTCAATGTTGTTATAAAATGACCATTGACTTTCATTGTAAATGAAAAACATACTTCAAAATATATATTTTTGTATTATTGAAAGTCATACACATTTTCAAAGAGAATAAATGCTGATAGAATTATTATTTTTGGTGGAACTATCGCTTTTATTATGTTATATGAATATGTTGTTTTAATGACAGTATAGAATGTGTGTTGTGGTTTGTTCAGCCGACCTGGAAAGAATCGGTTGCGTCACTGGCCTCCAGTGCTCGACGTGCTTTGCTTCCTCGCCATCACAGCGGGAGAGATGCAGAGAGGACACAGAGAGCTCTGAGATCCAGCTCCAGCACAGAGCTGCAGTACATGTACAAATTCTGCATGCAGTCTGCATGGGTTTCTGTGTGTGGACAATTCTTTCCTATCATTGGTATCAGCTGTTTTTACCCAGGTTTTGGCTTTTTTCCCTTTTTTGGGAAAAAAACCCCAGAATTTAGTAGACCATTGCTCTGGAACTTCTCATTTTATAATAAATACATTTACATTTATTCATTCAGCAGACGCTTTTATCCAAAGTGACTTACAGTGAATTGAAGGTATACATTTTTATCAGTACTTGTTTTCTCTGGGATCGAACCCACAACCTTTGCGCTGCTAACGCAATGCTCTACCAGTTGAGCTACAGGAACACCTAGAATAAAGCAGTGAGAAATCTCTCCAAGACTTTTTACATCTCTGTATATTGCATGTATATTTTGTACAACTGTCCATCCCTGATTGGTTTATGCATGTGTGCAATGTATCAGCAAATGTCCTTGGATGTTTTCCCACTGTTCCCCTCCTTCCCTTTTCCTAATCCCTAACGGTCCCTTTGAATATATTGTGTCTTAGGACACACACACACACACACACACAGAAAGCAGAGCAGTTGATAGTATTTCATTGCATTTGTTTGTATGTGTGCACATTCAGCGCATCTTCTCCAGTGCAGATTCCAGCAGAAGCTCCTGACACACAGGAAGTCTCAGGGTCTCATACAGGTGAATCTGCTGTGGTTACAGTAGAGTCTAAAGCTCTACAGACTGAAGACTCAGAGACAGCTCAGGTAAATTACCTTCATCTTCTCAGCAGCACATCACATCCATTTTTCTTTCAGTCTTTCACAATAAATTACCACGTTGATGAATATATTTCTATTTATTTAAATAATTTTTAGACAGAAACAGCTGTTCTTCAAAAAGACCTCAGTATTACCCAGAAAGCCATGAGGGATTTGCAGAGAGATAAGTGGTAGGCCATCTGTACTGTATGAAAACTTTTGAAAACTTAGAAGGTTATTTAACCCTTCAAGCATGCCTCAGCAAATAACACATTTACAGATGTGTGTTAACTTTTGTTGTTGTATTTCTGTATTAGTTGTATCACTATATTGTGATAAACAGACCTGAGTATCACTGAACCTCAGGTATCTTATAATACACTTCTGTATTAAAATCTCACAATGGATCATGTGACCATGTGACATTGTTGTCAATTATTTTAAATGCAGAAGTTGAAGAGTAGGATTGACGGTGAATAACAACTTTTGAGTCTGTTTATCACACAAAGCTCTTTTTTAACACTTACACACAGTGTGTCTGTGTGTGTTGGGTTCATGTGATGATCAGGCTCCTGGAGAAAGAGTTTCAGGTGTGGAGAGTTGCAGCCCAATCAGAACATGATTCATTAGAGGACAAATGCACCGAGTTGAAGACCATGATGGAAGCCCTGAACCAACACAACCAGCACCTGGAGGAAGAACTAGAAAAAGTCAGACATGTAAGAAGAGATGATTTACGCTGACATACTAATACCTGCTGGTTTGGAAGCAGTATGCAGTGTGATTTGGAGAACACAAGTTTTCTATATGAATGGAAATAAGACTGTATCCCATAATGTAATGCTCTCAATCTGACTTTCCACAAAGGCACTTACCGTTAAAAGCTTCTTTTCAGCATTCCACATCAGTTAATACTCTACTAATCATGCTTATATGCTGAACTTGCCATTGTATACTAGTTAGTATACTAATGGGTGCCAAACACACATAACAAATTTCTGAATTGTTGTTTGTCATCACAGGTGATAAGTTTGAGGGACAGAGATGAGCATTTGCATTTAAACCTTCCACAAAATGATGACGGCATTAGTGAGAATGACTGGACACCACCAGAGTGTTTAAAACTTCATGACAGCTTCAGCGAAGAGGCTGAGGAAGAGGGAACAGGCCATCAGGAACAAACAATAGAGCTGGAAAGGATAGAAGTGGAGCAGGAGGCTATTAATGGGGCATCTGAAAACATTTACACAAATCTGGATGACACAGATAGTGTTTTAAAACAGGAAGTCCAAACAGCTTTGGAGCAGCAAGTTTCTGGGGAGGCTGAGGGGGAGGAGCTAAAGGAGGAAAAGGAGGAGCTACAGCAGGATCTTTCAGTACATCAGCCGTGCTTCTATGCCGTAGAGCAGGAGGAACTTTCTGGCTCAGATGACTCAGAGATGGAAGAGGAATTTTGTGAGCTTGTACAGCGACTAAGAAAGGAGCTCTCCCTTTGTACACCCACAGGTCTGTTTAATAGTTTATTTATATGTATTCAGGGATGCGGGGATTAAAATCGCCAATTAAATGTTTGAGGTTGAATATATGCGGCCAAAATCTCATGTTAGGCGGCAATGTTAAGCTAAACTGAAAACTGTTTACCCTTCCTCTCTTCACTGTTCCCATATTTCAGGCAAGAAAGCTCTTTAAAAACGCTATACTTAAAACAACCAGTTCTTTATTTACTCTCGCAAGACCACTGTTTTTGATGGATCAGCCAACAAACCCACCTCCAAAATCTTTACTAATTTTGACTAATTTTAACCTCAGAAAAAGGAATTTTTACCAAAAGGTGAGAAGTTTGCGTCTATGATATTTGAAAATGTTAAGGATTGCCAGAATTAGGTGGATGTGGCCGTTTCTGTGGATCAGTTTCATTCCTGTGTAATTTAATTTTGTCTGTAGCTGCATATATAAAAATACAATATTTTCATATTAGGAATTGTTTGTTTTTTATCAGGTTCTGGCTGTGTGGAAAGAGGGATGCTAATGATAGCCGCAGAAGGAATCAGAGACTCCATTTCTGATTTAGTCAACTCTGTGTCTGCTAGTTTGCACGATGACAACCAATCAAGTTACGAATAAATTATCCCCTTACACTGGGCCACCAATAAAATCCAATTTGCAATACTGATCCCATCATAAGTTCATCATAAAGGTAAATGCTCATAGTGGACTTTTGTGATATGTGATATTGCCTCACCAATCTTTTATGAACGATTTGATCAAATCTATAATACATATTAATTTCCAAAACTTTGCCTGTGGCATATTTTAAATTGCCACATTTGATATTTAGATTACTTAATGATTTATATTAATATAAATATAATTGAACATTGATTGTTTTATTTTGGGGTGAATTTACTGTATACTGTATGAGTAGTTTTTTATGTGATATTTTACAATCCTCATATAATATGACAATTCTCAACATCATAAAAGTTTCTTCAGAAACTCTGTTGTACAATCATAAACATTGTTATATCTTATATTTTAGCTTTTCATGGGTTTTGTAATACATATTCATACAGTGCCATAGTGTTTATTTATTTTTAGTGTTTCAAATATGAAAACTACAAAAAAGAAAGTACAAGTTTGCCTATAAATTAAATAGTCTGAAATAGTTTTCCTATAAAACTTCATCATTTAATAATTTACTTACCCTCATATCATTCCAAACTTGTGAGATTTTTGTTTCTTCCATGGAACAAATGAGGAGAAAATGGAAAGTATGTTGACATTGCTTTTTACAATGAAAGTAAATGGTGACTGAAGCTGTCGGTCACTAACAATGTCTAACATTTACTGCATTTTACAGAAAGACGGAAGAAACATCGTAACAAACATCAGTGTGAATAAATGATGACAGAAATTTAATTTGTGGGTGAGCTATCACTTTAAGGCCTTATGCACAACATTTGAAACATTAAGAAAACAATTCTTGAAGTGTAAAGTTTTGTTAAGTTCTTTATTATCGTTATTTTTTCTGTTGTCTGTTTGGCAATGTTTCCATGGGAACATGAGATGGTTGTAAAAGGGGACAGGATTAAGAAGATGAGTCCAAAAACCTGATAGTGTCAGTCAATAATGGTATAGAAAAACACACTCTTTTTTTCTCTGCTCTTATTTTAGCTCAGAATTAGAGCTCCATCTACTTCAATAGCCCCAATCTATTAATAGTATCAATTAATATCACAAGTGCCTGAATTACAGTGTCCCACAGAGATGACAAATGACATTTTAGTTTTTAAAAGCTGAGATTTTCATAGAAACATTCATTTTAAGTAATCAGAAGCTTATTATAATGTCAAACATAGATGGCCAAGCATATAAAAGACTGCCTTAATATTAATCTGTTAGCTTGAGATCAATTTAATTGTTAGTCTCACTAGAGAATTCTTTACCAAACCGTAGGGTTTGTGCAACGTTTCCCCTTTGCATAGTAATTAAATGTTAACTGTTTATCTTTTGACATGCAGGTACCTTAAAAAGCGCAGCAGGCTGAGTGGGCTCCGCCCCCAGTGCAATTACATCATGCAGCTTTCTGATTGGCCAGTAACGGCATTCAGGTCAGGGCAGTCCTACAGGGCCCAGCCAGTACAATAATAGTTTTTTAAGGGGAGTTGACGTCATCAGGCATATATAAGACTGTGTGTCTTAAAGTTTAAAGATAATTTCAACATGCAGCTTCATAGGCTGCCAAATTGGCCAAATGGATCCTTTTATATCTCAGTTTCATAGTTTCAATAATACTACAAAAAATGCCGGCAATATAACATGCTGAAATAACAAAACGAACAAAACCAAAATGTAAATTTATGCCTTGAAATGTTTGTTTGAGGGAGGTATGAGTCCCTCATATATGTGATCAAGCCCATTCAGCCCCTCAACACACACACGGTTGCGCTTACCCACCTACTGTAACTGTGACTTATGCGATTATTCTGAAACAGTTTTATCTTTTAAACCTTCCTCTTTTCTTGGTGTATTATTTAACAATATTCTTGCAGCGGTGTCCCTCCTTTGCCATACGAGGTCCACGGCTGAAGCTGCTCATGTTGAGATCGGGACTGGAAGTTGTGGTGTGTAAACAGGAAGTCATGCCCTCGATGAGTGGGTACCATCCACTCAGTCATTCATCTGGGTTGCTAATGGCTCATTGTGGATGCTCACGGTCAAAGGGCAAAGGAACAAGGACAGCTCTAGAGAAGCAGTTCTACATGACTTTGGATAAAAAAATGTGTGATCGTTTGTTCGTCTTCTCTTGCTTTCTTTCTTTATTTTATCCAAGTAAGGCTAACTCCATCAGCAGCGGAGTTAGCAGCAGAGAAGGTACAGTCCAGCAGGTTCTGACAGAACCAAGGGGCACACAAGGCAAGGGTGCAGTTCTCTAAGTCTTTAGATGGCACTGGCATTAGGATCATATCGTCTTTTCTTGACATTTCTTGGCGATAAGATCAAATAGGAGAGAACAGAAGAGAGGGGGGGTTAGTGCGTGCAATACCAGAAACATCAACATGCAATTTTTCTGCCCATTCAGGCTATAAACCACCTTGACCCCCAGCAACCCCACTGAAGCATTCTTATCACTATAGTTGTTTCTTTAATTTCTTAATTATTCTAAAAAAAAATGCCAAAAGTTATCCCTAACAGTTTGCTTTACATCCTGTATGTGGACGAGCCATTTTAAGGCTGTCGGGTTGCGGTGGGTAAAAGCAGCCGTCCTTTACAGCGACAAGAGGAGACACAGAATGTCCCACCACTGACTGGGTGAGTATGTGTTAGAAAGACAACAAGGGATGTGAAAAGAACATTACCTCCTGAGAGAAAACACTGACACAGACAGAAAACAGCAAGAAAGAGTTTACAACATCGAGGGTCAAAAAGGACGTCACACCCACAACATGAACAATGACGATACCACCAGGAACAACAATAAAGGCAACAAGAACTGCAACAACACCAACAACGACAGGGGTTTGACACAACCTCCCCGTAGTGTGGCTTGATGTGGGGCATCCCAGCAGTTTAACATGCACCTGTCCATAGAAAGGTTAGGTGGGAGACGCCACTATCGCTGTGTAGGGGGGTGTTTGGGGTAGCATGCAGGTGCAGTGCAGCGCGTGTATCTGTACCAGGTCTCTGTGAAGCAGGCAGTAAAGGCAGCGGTGCCGGGCGAGTCCGGGTGGGGGGTGAGGGCGTTCTTGCTCTGTTCTAGGTTTTCAGGGGGGCCCAGGGCCTTCCGGGAGATAAGAGGGCGTGGCAGCCAGCCATGGCACAAAGGCTGCCTACGACACAACCTCCACCCCTCTCTGCTCAAACTCTCACCCTTTTAGACAATGGAGGGGGGATTGAGAGAGAGATCACGGCGAGGAGAGCGGGTAAAAAAAGTCGTCATCCCTCCCCAAACCAACAACCCGCCCCAACAAAACCCTCTTCTCAAACCAAGGAAATAAATAAACACCCCTCCCTTCACATGAGGTGAGCCCAGCCTTTGTGCGATGCTCTGATAGCACTCTGATTTAGCTCTGGCTTGGTGCCAGTCCACATGCAAATTCTAAATGGGCTCAGTCAAGATGCTATGTGCAAACAAACATGCTGTGGTGAACTAAATCCTCTATGAATCCTCTATGAACCAGGTCTCAACTCTCCAGAGCTCCCTTCTTATAGCTTATGTGGGTGAACATGAGTCTATGCTGGCCACAAACATGCCATTGTGAACAATAAATGGCGTTACATGTCCACTTTCATTTATATATTGCAAAGTTTCAAAGTTGCTAATCTACATTCAAGATATTTTGAGACCAAAGACACTTTTAAAATTACATTCACAGCCTATTTTTGATGTCCCTTTTTACAAAAATGACATTTTGCAAAACTTAAGCTGTTTACTTGGATCTTTAAAGGAAGTATACAAGGTAACATTTTCTAACAATTCCCACTTTGCTACATTAACATAGCATACTGATATTTTGCATGTTTACGTTAGCATGTTATTAGCAAAAAAGGCTACACAGCAACTTTCTCTTATATATTGTAGTAAGTTCATAACTGTCATCATACATCTTGCTCAGTATCTATGTTACCATTTTGCTTGCATGCATGTCAAGCTTTGGACCAATTTGCAAGAGGTTCTGCTACAGTCAACAGTGTCGAACCAACTGCTACTTTTTTAGAATGTGTATTTACTAAAACTGGGCTCAGCTGTTTAAAGATTCAGGCAAAATCAGTTTAGTGAATTTCTTAATTGGTCACTTGGTTATGAACATCAGCCAGTCTTGAGCCATTGTGTTTAAAACATGTATAGTCAGCATCAGTATATATTTTAAAAATGTACATTCAAACTACAGAAATTACAGGTTATCAAAACATCTACAAAATGTCATATACTGAGCCTAAATATTAAAACAACAAAACAGACTAATAAACTTTATATAATACAACCCTAAACAATCAGTTCACTGCCATTTAAGTATCTGTTGTCTGTAGCAGAAGCCCTGGCCCTTAAGAGTGTGTGTCTGTGTGTGTGTAATGTTGTGTGTAAAAAGTGTTGTGTGTATTTATTTAAAAGTGTGTGTTTGTGTGAGTTAGCCTGTTCCAGGCTGGCAGGCAGTAGGAAGCATGCGGTGTAGCTCTTACTTAAATCCCCATCCCGTACCCCCCAGCACTATGGCTGCCATCAGGATGGCCCCTGCGATGGAGCCTATGATAAGGTTGGTGGCACTAGGACCTGCAGAAGGGCATGATGGGAGAGAAACATGATGTAAGCCGCAGGGGGCACCTGCACAGCATGCAGGGCTGACACATCAAATGCTGGAGTTTAATTACGTTATATTTTAGTGATGTGAGCCTGACACAGGAAAAGATTTATTCAGGAATCCATTGGGGTTGATTTTGCTGAACTTACCCGTGGAGTAACTCTGATATACAGTGTATGTGTGGGGTGTTTTTGGACATGGGTGGGCTGAATTTAGGGAGGGCACATGTACTGGCTTTAGCACAGGGGAGCGGCACATGTAAGATTTTAAAGCACCGTACTGTTTTGAGTAAACCTATGTCAACACTGGACTGACGAAAACAGCTGCACAGACGCGCACGCACAGACTCACAAAGATACAGTAACCTACAAACACACTCATCGTGAACTTTCACCCACTCACACACACGTCAGACCCCGTTAGAGATTAAAAATTAGCTGAGCACAGAAGTGGGTCAATTCTACAGGGATTTAATGTCAGTTTAGGATGCAACAGCATCTCTGTATTACAGTGGTGTTGGTACAAGTCTTCATTCTTCATTCAAAATGATCCTCATTTCATTCTTTGTTTCTGTTTATGTAAATGCCCCACATGGACCATAGAGGGAACGCTGCAACACTCAATTAACACAGGGTGATAATAAAAAGATCCATGAAAATAGCAGCCAGGGGAGAGGAGAAAATAAGATATGTAAATATATATAAATATCAATCAATCAGTCCATCAATTACACAACATAGAAAAATTACAGGGCACCATCACATTCAACACAACAGACAAAGCCACTGGGAGAACACTTACACACAGCTCGCACGTACACGCGCACACACAGGGGATCGCAAGATCTCCCTCTTGCTGGGGGAATGGCATTAAAGGGTTAAGAGGTGCTTACTCTATTCCCCACCCTGTGCCTCCAAAAATCACCCCCAGGGCCAGAATGGTCCCTGCCACTGCCCCTATCAGCCTGTTTGTGGCCACGCTCACTGTGCAAAGGAAATAGGGGTGATTCAACAGAGAAAATGTCACTTAAGGCCCCTTAAAAATGTACACATACTAGTGTTTGTAAAAGTTGTAGTGGACAGGGAAGGTCCCGGTGTGAAAATGGGGCACTACAAAAAAAATGATATTTGGTGGCTTTGCAGTGGCTGGTTAAGACTGGCGTTAAAGGTGTATATGAGACTGTGAGTTAAGTGTATGTCTACGGATGTGTTGACTGTGTTTTGTGCATTAAAAGAGATTGAAAGGATCACGAACCCTTAGGGCCGGGGTCTTCGATGACAGGTGGCTCTTTTGGGGGGTCATGCATGCTGCAGTCCGTTCCTGCCCAGGTGGCATCACAGGTGCAAGTTGCTTCATTATTGCACACCTGAGGAGGGGCAGGCAGAAGAAAACAGTCACACTTATATGTGGCTTTATGATTCCGTATTAAAACTAGAAAATGTGCTGCTTGCTCTTCCGGAAGTCACCTCTGTGATGCTAGGCTGTAGTGGGCGGTTGTCAGGATGTGGTTATACAATTGTTACATTTTTAAGAGGTTTTTAAAGTAATGATATGTGATTGCTCAGTGTTGCTCTGGTTGCTAGATAATAATGAGACACTAAGAAATGGATTAGTGCAGGGGCTTTTAAACTGGGGTCCAGGGACCCACAGGGGACCCCTAGAAGGTTCTAAAGGAGTCCCCAGCATATTTTAAAGAAAAAAAACAAAGCAAGAATTGTATCTTACTTGAATCTTACTGCAGTTATATTTATTTTCGCAAAGACAATATTCTTTGTAAAGCTGCTATAAAACAATTTATTGTGAAAGTTGCTGCAGCACAAATGAATCTAATTTAAAAATGTTTCTCTTCAGGTTTATACATCCAACAGTACTGTAACGTGTAGCCAGTTATTTAAGTATGAAAACAATATGTTGTCTTATAACATTACACTTACTGTTTATCCAACACGGTTTAAATGTTTTTATTATACATAAAAATATAAAGATGGCTATATTTTAGGAAAGGGTCTCTCTCAAAAGGTTCATCTCATATTCTGAAGTTTGAAAACTCTTGTCTTAGAGTTCAAATCTTTGATAAAAACAAAAAGAATAGTCTAGGAAATTAGATTCACCGTTTACACTAGATAAAGAACATTCAAACAATGTAGTAAGTTTCAGCTGTAGTGGGATAGAATGTCATTAATTTGGCTGCAAACTGTATTCAGGGAATTCAATCCCTGGCACGAGAATCCTGCATTCAAATCTTTAGGTGGATTTAAATGGATTTTTGGCTTTGGTGTCTTGGAATTTAAACCAGTTATTTTCAGCTCAGATCTCTGGTGGGATCAAGCAGTGAGCATCAGATGGTGATCACTCACGCCGTGAGAAGAGCAGACTTGGCCACTCGGGCCAGATGGACAGGCTGTGAGGTTTAGGGAGGAGATAGGTAGACATTTCCGCTCAAGGCACATCATTGAGGGGCCACATGGCGTCCCGTCTTCCACATACCCTAGATCAGTGTCATCATCTAACAGCACGTGTCCCCCGCTGAGAAACAGAGTCAAAGTAAGACGTATTTCCAATCGATTCATTCACGTTTACAGGGAGATAAAATCAAGGGACGTACCTGCAGTCCACCAGTCTTCCTTGATGGTTGAAGGTGGTTGGAGTGATGTCACCTTTCAGGTTTCCGATCTTTGGGCTTCTCCCAATGGTGGAACACAGCAGGTACCCACAGAACACATCACTGGAAAGTCACACATTTGGGAAACAACATTACAAACACATCTTAATTATCATTAAGGATGTTCTGAGAAGAGGAACACTGACATTTAGAGATGATTTGTTTAATAGGAAACATCTATGTTTAATTCGGTAACCCCTCCTTTTTTATGCAAATTAGATTTTTTGTAGGTTGAGCTTTACACTAATAAATGAAATTAACGGAAAGCTAAATGAAACATTATTTAAACAAACTGCTTGTGTACATTAGCTATTGATCAATGCAGCAGTAACATATCAAATGATGGAGTAATATACTGTAAATGGCAATATATGCAGATGGAATGTACAGTCCGGTGCACTTTCAGCATTTTAAAGAGCTGATTCAGGTGTGCTGCCCGCATTGAATTGCGCTGTGTATTCTGTGTATGCTGCATTTAGTGCTACTTTCCTGGGTATGGATGCAGAATTCTGCGACTCACATTCTACCACAGCACAGACAAACCAATGAGAACCTGCTTACTGAATTCTCCTCCGGTTTTAATGTTCATGGGGCATTACTGCAAGATCTGAACTCACTGTTTGCTGCAGGGGACCCATTTGTCTCCATCTTTCCCACAATTCCCTTTTTCGGTCCCCTCTGTATTTAATTTCTCATAGCAGTGCTTCTCTGACCCCCCAGCCTCTGAGAGAAGAGAAACGTACAGACAGTTTAGCAGGTAAAGTGCTTCTCTTTGACACAAGCAGGCGTATAAGTTCTCAGAAAAAATCTGTATCACTCACTTGGACCCCAAATGTATTTGCACTGACTGTCCCGGGTCTTACATTCACCACTGTAACAGCGACCCTGAAATAACAGCAATGTAGGAAGCGAAAAGTATTGTTGATAATATTCTAAATATTGTTGATGCTGTTTATTTATTTAGTTAAGATAGTATCTGACCTGATTGAGCTGACAAGAGTAACCATCTTGTTTATGAAGATTAGGGGGGCACTATAAACACAAAAAAGTATTTTCACAGTTATTAAGAGGGATAAATAAATGTTTTTAATTATTTAGTGTATACTAGTCCATCCAATGTGAAATTAAAATCCTAAGGCAGTAAGCTATGAAAACTGTTTAATATTTATTAATGAAATGTTTAATATATAAAAGTACAAATTCTACATATTAACTATTTTGCCTTTTTAGACTAAGTTAAGAGCATCTAAGCAGTTTGATAGATTATTAATAATGTTGTGAGCATCAATACATTTAGTTAGTTGGTTAAGGGTTTTGTTAGGGGCCAGAGAAAGAAGATTCAAATCATTATATAATTAATTAAATAATAGGATTGATTTGTAAAACTGAGCCTATGTAAGCTGAATAAGTAATTCCTTTAGTCCTGCGTAATTGTATATAAAAGTGTTAAAACTGCAGGCGGGCTGTCATTTAATGAATAACATGCCTTCTGTTGTGGCAGTTATGACTGGCTGATAGTGAGTTTGGGGGCGTAATGTGTGAAGAAGCATCATGTCCTGTGATACTGTTATTTTCATTGCAACTGTTACATTCTTTACACTAATATAAAGATCTGCTCTGATGACTCACTGTTGAGTTGTACTGGAGGTTCTGGAAATGATCAAATAAATAGAAAATATTCTCTCGACTGCCCGTCCTTGCAATACATCTTGACAGGTTAACAAAATAAGCACTTCTAACTGCGCTAAAATAAGATGGACTGATAAAACTGGACTGAAAAGATCAGTAGGCTTGTTAAAAATGAACAGCTGCTAGTTTCTGGCATAGCAAGATACAAACCATCACAAGGTCAATATTTGTTATATAGCCCAATCAGGATGTAATTCTGTTAGTCTCCACTTGAGGCACTGATATTAAAGTAATTAAAGGTTCAGTAAGCGATTTCTGAGAAAACCTGTTGATGTTTGAAATTGACACCCAAACAAACACAAGACCTGTCCTGAGTCTCCTGAACAAGTCTCTGATATGTCACAATCATTCACTGCGTATCGGCAGCTGTATCCCCGCGGATAAAACTGAGAGACACGGAAAAGAGAGGAACAATGGATCAGTCCATTATAATGATGAACATGAAAAGCACTATTGAGTAGAAGCAGGAGAATATTATGATATTTGGAGTGAGGAAGGGTTTGAATGCTCACCAGGCAGGTGCCGTTGCAACAGGGGCCGTCACTGCAGTGAGCACCATTAGATAAAGAACACTTCTTACAGCAGTCTTTATAGCACTCCTGTATAACCACACACACAGACATACATTAACATGCACACACACACACACACACACACACACACACACACACACACAATGGTTAGCAGGTTAATCAAACACGCTTGCATTCTTTATATTGTGAAATGATGTACAGCATATGCATGTATTTTGAAAGTAAAAAAGACGTTTACATGAAGGTGTAAAATGATACTCACCATTCGGGACCCACAGTCACACTCCTCTCCCACTTCCACATAACCATTCCCACATTCTGTAGCCTCAAAGAGCTGCCAACACAAAATACAAATCATATGGAATCGTGCAATGGTCAGGAAACACACAACAACCAATGACATTTGATGTCGTTAATGACATCATATCAGAAATCAGAATTGGTGAAATGAGGGCAGAGGTACCTGGTTTGTATGTGGGTAAGTGTATAAAAATAAAAGCAATAAAAATATTCTAAAAAAAGTTATTCTACAGCTTTTGAAGATTTGGAATATAGCACAGATGTCATTTGGATTAATTTATGGTGGTTCTTGTTATTGTTATTGAACCTCAACACCTT
>JAZGTK010014600.1:0-13641 GCA_036877625.1 Ambastaia sidthimunki
TAATCCTGATGCCAAACTAACCTATTTTTAAACAATTTATATACATCAATCGGTAGACCATCAGGCCCGGCTGTTTTACCACTTTTTAATTTTGTTACAGATTCTAAAATTTCTCTTTCCTTTAATCTGTTGTCTAGATTATTTTTATCTTCTTCAAATATAAGTGGAATCTGCAAATCGTTGAGGAAATTATTTTGGTTTTCAATATAGTGTTCTGATTCAGATTTATATAATTTTTTATAAAATGAGACAAAAATATTATTTATTTCTAAAAGGTTGGATGTTAACTCTCCATTTTTAGTTTGGATATTATTAATAGCCTTTTCTGCATCTATCTTTTTAATCTGCCATGCTAGCAACTTCCCTGCTTTTTCTCCCTGTTCATAAAAGGATTGTTTTAATCTAATTAAGCTATTTTCAGCTTTTGTTAAAGTGAGGGCATTATATTGGGCTCCTAATTTAATAAGTTTATCTGAAGTGGCCCCTAATTTTAAAACCAGAAACAATTTAAATGTCACAGGTCTTCTCACACACACAAAAAAAAATAAAAAAGCATCTTCAATCTGGATAATTCCATGAGAAATGAAGATGTACTGATTCAAATTCAAACTGTATATGACTCCCAAAAGAAGAGCACAAGCCTTGGGTACATCGCTAAGATTCTGAACAACTTTCACCCCATTAACAATGAGACCAACGTCCGATGGTGGGTCACAGACTTCTGCATCTTTAGGTCTGATGATGTAAATTCCAATGACAGTATTGGCCATGTCTCTCTCTGCATTCTCAAAGTATGTGTCCTACAAAACACAAAAACAGTAACACCATTTGCTTATTTTAATTGAATAAAAAAATGCAGGTTGTAAATTTAACATCACTTACTAATACATCCAGAAAAAGCAAATAATCTGAGAATTTTGTATCAATTGTCCATTCCTTAGTGTTTCACATAAATGATTATTACTGAATTATTACAATTAATGGCAAAATGAATGTTTGTGTTCCTGTAGTGTTCCTGTAGCTCAACTGGTAGAGCATTGCATTAGCAGCGCAAAGGTTGTGGGTTCAATCCCAGGAAACAAGTACTGATAAAAATGTATATTCACTGAATGAATTCACTGTAAGTCGCTTTGGATAAAAGCGTATACTAAATGTAAATGTTTGGAAATGCAAACTGATATTTCCTACTGACACACTACAGCAAAGAAATGACTTAAAACCATTTTTAGCTGGTGAAAATACTAGTGTTCTAATAACTTTGGCCACCAATGTATTTCTTGAGTATATTATGTGAATTTAGCCCATATATAAGCCCTGTATTGTATTGTCTAGTGATTTTGGGGGGTGTTTCTCACTTTAATTATTCACAAAGAACTGCATACTTAATTTTTTCATAGATTTTCATAGTTATCATTAAGATACACAGAAAGTGCTCTGAGAATGCAAGCTCTCTGAATTGAGATGGTATCATTGTATAGAAGATTAAAGACTTTAAGTATAGACAAAACACCAAGCTCAAGTGGAAATTGTTCAGAAGCATTATGAATACAAATAACAAACCTTGTCAATGGCAGCCATTAATTTGCAGATTTTACGTCCTGCAATTCCTCCTTTTTTTCTGGTAGATGCCAGACAGCTTGCTTGTGTAACCATCCAGTTTTGATATAAATGTCTGAATTAGTGGGACTATAGTGATTCGATTGAACTCAGCAGCAATCTACAGATTTAAGACGCATATGATTATAGTAAGGATAGCTGTCACGTTTAAAAATATATTCAGGGTTATTCAATGACATCTGTAGTGTTGTCAAAAGTACCGACAGCGATACCAGTCGGTACTGAAATTTTAAAAGTCTCCATTTCCTTAACAAACCTCCATTGGCCATTGCGCTGCAGTGATGGCTGCCCACTGCTCCAGGTGTGTGTTCATGACTTGCAGTGTGTGTTCACTCCCCACCAGTCATAGGTTAAATGCAGAGGTCACATTTCGGGTATGGGTAACCATATCTAGCAAAACATGTCACTTTCTCATGTTGCCCTACTAATGTTCATTCAAGCGATTTTTGCAACTGCGATGAAAGCACACGTGACGCTGTTGCAAAGTAGGTCACATCGGCAGCTCAACCAATAGGACTAGACTACCGTCATATTGTAAAAGTGTCGCCACCCCTCTGCGATACATATTGTAACATTTTTGCGTCGCGAAATATCGGACTGGTTCGATTCCAGCGCGGGCAGGTAGCAACTATAGTGCCCTTGAGCAAGGCACCTAACCCCCCGATCGCTTCCCGGGCGCTGCAGTGATAGCTGCCCACTGCTCCGGGTGTGTGTTGACTCCTCATTAGGGATGGGTTAAATGCAGAGGTCACATTTCGGTTATGGGTAACCATATCTAACAAAACATGTCACTTTCACGTTTTTACTTCATGTTCACAAAACAAAGCTGGTTATCTGCTTTTGAAGTCAACAATGAAGGGCAATGTGACGAAAGCTCATGAGACGAGGGATCCATCTGCAGCTCTTAATAATAGCGTAAACAAACAGGCAAGGGTCAGAAACAGCAAACAGGGCTAACACAGGATATCCAAAAGGCATTAACAAAGTCCAGGCAAGAGTTCAGGGCAGGCAGCAAACAACAAGAGTAATCCAAGAACAGGCGCAGGTCAACAGGCAGGCAGCAAACAGTCAGGAACGTGGAACAAAACACAGGTCAAACCAGAACAGACAAAAAACCAAGAGAACGCTCAGAAATGTTACCCACGGTAAACAAGACCTCGCAATAGTCTGTGAAACAGGTGAGTACTTATAGTGTTCTTGATTGGAAATGGCCGCCACCTGTGAGGGGCGCGGCCCAGATACGGGGTCATGGGAATTGTAGTTCTAATATTCCTGGAACGGCTCCCGCTGGCGTCCGCTAGAGCGAGCCACAGAGGCCGGATTTGTGACAGGCAATCACTTCATGTCTTTTGTAGGCGAAAGTTTTTTTCCATTTTGTGTCACAAAAACTACTGGTGAATAGGGTAAAAATTTAAAATAATAGATATCGCAATTAAACTTTTTCAGTTGATGTTAAGATGAGAAAAAAATGTATTGCAAGTTTTTTGTATTTTAATGTTTGATTATGCAAATGAGCCATTATCTCATTAAATATGCACTAATTCGCATAGTTTTTAAAAAATCAGATCGTGTGATAGAGACAGGCTCTAAATTCTTTTTTCATTTTGTTGACATTAGATGGGAAAAGAATTACAGAGGGATTTATGGATATCTACTTCTGTTATCCTGGAAAGCAGAATATACTGTCAATAGCCTTATAAAAATCAGTTTTCGCCATGTTTTTTGGTATAAAATGTTCATATAAATCAGGCTAGGAAAAATATATTTATAAATCCCTCTGTAAAAGTCTTCAAAATATAGCTGGGTACAAGACTGGAAAGTTTGGTGTATATAGATGCCACTGAAGTTGAGATTTTGTTCTTAGAGTATGAGAGAAAACTCATTTTGAGAAAAATGCCTTTAAAGATTTATATTGTAAAAATCAACACATTTCTATTGGAAATCATTGCTAACAAGCAAAATAACTATTCAGGTTCTTGATAATAACACTATACAACATCCCAAGTACATTAAAATTGATAATTCAATAACACAATAGGCATATAAGGCCTTCAGTTGTAGAGAACCATAGACAAACACATAAACAGACAAACAAACTTGCCACCGGGACTGCAACTCTAGTCTGCTTTATGAAAAGTCTGCACAGTGTCCACATTTTGTCATAAAGTAATCCTGTTATATGGAAAATAATTCACTTCAATGTCCTGCCAATATAGTCATTTTTGCCACTGAATCGAAATCTGCGCTGTACAAGTAAAACTGACCCACACAACATGATGCATAAATGAGATGGCACTTTATTCTTATAAATCATTTCTATTTCATCCATACACAACAAATAATGTTACAGTATTGTCATATCGCATTCACGTCGACCCAGGGTGCATCCTGAAGGCACAAACAGGTGTGCATGCTCCTCCGGTATTTGTTTGTTTTGCATAGACTGCACTTGAGCAACAGGCTGCTGCAAAACCCCTGATTCTTTGGATCTATTTGTATTGTCAGCCCTGACCCAGCACAATTCCGACAAACTAAACCATCCATGAGTTCATTTAATCGGGCGACATGGACAAGCAGCCACTGCTGTGTGGGCATGCGTTTCATTACTATCTATACCGCTCTTGTTACGTTTTACGCTTCCCGAGCGCTTTTTATGGGGTAATACATCAACTTTTCTCTGTTTGCATTCCCTTGCAATTGACAACTGTTGTTTTCTTTTTATTGTTTTACGCGACATTGCGTTCACTCATTCGCAACTGATCCTGCAGAAAGCTAACCAGGATGTGTCAAAGCATACCACGTGATGCGTCTGAACGAATCATGTTATCAGAAAACAACACAAGCCAATGAAATTACGCTCCTATTTTTTTTTGTGTTGCTAATAGAAAGGAAATGCCCTAATTTGAATTACAAAGCATTGTGTGGGAGACGGAGAGCTTTGCAACGATACCAGTCATGAAGGGCTTCAAAGAACAGCCGATATACTGCATGTCGCGTTAGAATGTTAACTTTTGGCCAAAATTAGTAATCTAATTAGTAATCTAAAGCCGCGCGCAGACAAAATGTAATGAAATAAACACATACATGTATAATTTGGAAATTTTCTTCATGGTAGTTTAAAAGATTACATGTTCAGGAAGTGAAATCACCCAAAATCGTGAAATTGACCACTGCATGAAAAATTGATGATTTTGCCTGCTGTGTCTCGCCTTAAGTTCATCAACAGATTTGAGTATTCCAGAGGGCAGGGTCAATTTCAATAAGTCACTATCTCCTAGAACAATTTTGAACTTTGCTGAATCAGTCATTTTATTAGTTTGATCCATCACTTTGAAAGAGGAAAAAAAAACATGGTTAAGCAGCATGTATGTACCTTTTCAAGGTAACCATATGGATAGCACCAAGTTTATAATCACAGAGAGGATAACTATCTTTCAATTCACCCAGCTCTATAAATGAAACATCTCTTGGATGTGGTTCCAGTTCAAAGGATCAATAGTGTTTATTGTTACTTTCCTGCTATAAAAGCAATTACATCTTTTAAAACACAAATCTGCACAATTTCTGCAAAATCAGGCAGCCCACCAATTGTTCCATACACAATGATCATGCTCTTTGTGTACTTTAGGCCATCAGAAAATACTGTACTGTGCTTAATAAATCGCAGAATCGTTCGGGTGTTTCTTTATGAAGAACAACGACAGGAACAGTCGAAATGCGAAGAACCTCTACAGATGATTCATCACACCGGGATGACGGCATAAATTGACCAACCATGAACTGATGTTTTCTGGCCAAAGTCTTGGTGATGTTTTTGAAACCGTTTGTGTGCCTTGCTACTTGTTTAAAAAAAACTGTGCTTGGCTTTGAATCTCATTGTTCAGAACAAAACAGATTGACCAAAGAGATGGATCATCGCTGGATAATGCTCCAGAAAGTGATGTTTTGGTAAAAGCTTTCTTCCTGGAAAAAGTAAAAAGTCCAATTTCAGTGTTCAGATATTTTGCTGTCTAAGTATGTAACAGACTCACTAGTTTGCACAGGACACACAACAAGTTCAAAAATGTCTTTCAGGAGAAGAATGAGTTCCCAATTGGGTTTATCCTGAGGTACAAGTTTTCCAACAATTAATGGTATTAGCCACAGCAAACACCAATTCTAATGTGCTTTTCCCCCAATCGTTTTTTTTCTTACAAAAGTGCACAGGAAACGATTACCACGGCCATATCTATAGTGTTTCAACAACTGAGATTTAGTAGAGACTGTAATTTTGTAGTCCTTGCACTGCCACATGCTTGCCTTGAGAAATGCGAGTTAGCATAACTACCTAAAAGAAAAAAATGCTAAACGCTAAAACTCAAAAGACTCCAAAATAGACTGATAAATTAAATTAATAAAACTCTGTGAGACACCTACATCACTTTTTCTTGGCAGTATTTAAAGGGGTGGTAAAGAATTATAATGAAGTAGTCATACCTGACAAAGTCACTTTGTGTCAGCGTCAGGTCACTTTGTCAGATCTTCACCTCCTCAACGTCTCTCATAATTCTCGCTTTTATCTGCCTTTCATTCCCCATGAGTAGCTACGGTATCCGCAAAGATCCAGTTTTATGAGGTTTTGCATTTTACTCAATGTCAAGTTGACCAAACAAACAATTGTTAAGTAAAGCCGACAGTACTACACTTTTGTATAAACAACATAGTTAACTTACGTTAATTTAGTTACTTGCATTCTTTATATACTCTGAACAAGGGTGGGTTTAGTAAAACTAACGATAGTGAAAGTTAAATATTTTGAGTGTAGTGATACCTGCAAATATAATTCTTGTCACTGTAAAATCATGACATCAAGTTACAACCCATTTGCACCTAAACAGACCAGCTTTCACATCGATCAAAAAGATCTGGCACTCTGTCTATCTCCCTGACCACTAAGAGTGCTAGTTCGTTTAGCTATGATTAATTCTTTAGCTATACATTGTGTTCCCTTTCAGGAACTTGAGCTGCGTCTAAACCAATTCCAATGGGGGGCGATACGTCACAGGCGGGGTGACATCACAACCAGGAAGCTATAAAGCATGTGCATTTGCACACGCCGGCAGCTTCAGTCATTCAGCAAAGCGCTCTGTTAAATTGTTTGTCCATTTATTGTTGTCTGTCTTTAGTTAGGGTATTCAAATAGTATGCCTAAGGCGAAAAACAAGACTGGGGGAAAGTTGAACAGCAACGTTTTAAAACGTGTGTTTCTCCCTGCCCATATTACATTACAGGTGGGGATACACACGCTTTATGCGTTGTCTGTTTGGGAGCAAAGCATGCTCAGTCAGCTCTTGAGGGGGCTGGTTGCACGTATTGTGAGCGCCTCTTAATGCTCATGCTTCGCTCCCGGAAGGCTCTCTTCGAGGGGAGAGCCTTCACTAGCGTTCCCCGCGGTGCTGGTCCCGCTTCTGCCGAGGCAGAGCAGAGGATGCATTCGTAGGGTTCGCAAAAAGATTTAATGGAGGGAATTGAGACGGGCCTAGCCCTATTTTATTCCTCACCCACTAGATTCTCTGCTCTCTCTCTGGGGTCAGGAACCCGCTCTGCGGTTACTTCCCCCCAGGGGGAGGGCTCATCCCTCCGCCTCTCATCCACTGATGAAGTGGATGTGGAGAGCGTTAAGGAGCTCCTGGTTTCCACCCGTTATGGGAAGCTGCTGGAGGTGGTTACTCGTGCTGTGGCCAAACTGAACATCAATTGGCTGGCCGAGCAACAAATTGTGCCACAGGAAAGCCTGATTGATAATGCTTTCTCTGTGGCCGGTCTGCACCTGCACGCAGGAGCCTTAGATTTTTTTCCGGATCTGCGCACTGAGGTGTCTGGATCTGGGTGAAACCATACTCTTCGCGTATCTTTAGCCCCACTGCTAATAATTATGGCAATGTGGTGGGGCTGAGTGAGCGTGGGTGTAAGGCGATGCCCCGGGTGGAGCAGGCGTTAGCAAGCTACCTGTCCCCCGGTAATGCATCGTACTTGAAGGCGTACTCCATCCCTGCCCTCTAAAGCTCTGCGCACCACCTCAGAGCTCATGGGCAGGGGGTACACGGCTGCAGGTCAGGCTGGTGCTTGTTTGCACACTATGGGTGTGCTGCAGGCTTATTAAGCTGACCTGCTAAGAGAGATTGTTGAGGGCAAGGGCCTCAATCAGGGATGTGAGTGAGCTCAGGCGAACCGCTGACCTCTCCTTGCGTGCCACCAAGGAAACCGCTCATGCTATAGGGCATTCTGTGGCAGCTCTGGTGGCCGCAGAAAGGCATTTATGGTTGACTTTGTCTGACATAAAGGGGAAGGACAGAGTCTTCCTAATGGACACCCCGCTGGTGCCTTCTGGACTATTTGGCAACGCTGTCAACATCGATGTCGACAGATTCCAGGAGGCCCGCAAACAAGCGAAGGTGTTTTAGCCATTCCTCCCTTGCCGCTCTCATTCTCTTGGGACTGTTGGGCGGGAACAGTCCCGACTGTGTACTAGCTCCTCATACCGGGAAGCCCAGAAACAGAGCGTCGCGTCCTGGTCTCCCCCCTTAAGGGTGCGAGTGACGCGGCGTTCTGGGTCAAAGTCAGGGAATTCAAGGCAGGATCTGAGGACTGTCTTAATTTCCACGAGGGTCAAAGGTCAGGACCTCAGAGGGTAGCCCCATCTGGGGGGCAGCAGCTCACACCCCTTCCATTGGTATCTGCTCCTCCTCAGTGCCCTCTGGAGGCCAAACTGTTAACCCTGCCACCACGGGTGCTTCAGGGCACAGTAACCTCAAACATTGGCTCCCTCCAGAGTTTGCCAAGGTTAGCAAACATGGCTGGGTTGCCACCTCTGCGGAGGTCCCTAGAGAGTTTAGACTGGAGATCCCCTGCAGGGCCTCCTTTACAGGGTATCGATCTATTTGCTCAAAACACAGTACAGGCCAATCTTGTTGGTTTCCCTAAGAGACCATCTGACAGCCTGAAAAGCACTGCCACATGTGTCCCAGTGGGTCCTAAGCACTATAGATCTAGGCTATGCAATTCAGTTCAATCGCCGTCCGCCTACTTTCAGCGGAATTCTTCCCACCTTGGTGAATTCTGCTCAGGCTCTAGTTATGGAACAAGAAGTAGCTACTCTCTTGAGGAAGGAGGCCATCGAGGTGGGGCATTACAGCCGCTATTTCATCATTCCCAAAATGGATGGGGGGTTACGTCCCATTTTAGATCTGCTTCTCCTGAACCACTCAGTCAAGAAACTGAAGTTTAAGATGAATAATGCACATTTTCATATCCTCATCCTTCCTCAAAACAGGAAGTTCCTGAGGTTTGCTTTCAGGGGCAAAGCTTACCAATATCGAGTGCTTTCCTTTGGCCTATCACTCTTACCCCGCAGTTTCACAAATTTGTGAATGCAGCCCCGACTCCTCTGCGATACCAGGGCATCCGTATACTCAACTATATCGACGACTGGTTGATATTAGCTCATTCAGAGCAGGTTGCAGTCCGACATTGAGATGTCATTCTAAACCATATGAAAGAGTTTGGGTTCAGACTGAACACCAAGAAAAGTGTGCTTTCTCCAGCACAGAGAACCAATTATCTGGGTGTAGTTTGGGATTCGATAATGATGCGAGCACATATGTTTCCTGCTCAAGTAGATTCGTCCATGAGAGCAGTTACGAGAGTCAAAGAAGGCTGTGAAACAGCTTCAACAACTGTTAGGACTCATGGCAGCTGCGATGTTATTCCATTCGGCCTGCTGCGTATGAGGCCTCCACAGTGGTGGCTCAAAACCAAGGGGTTTTCCCCGAGGTTCCTTATTCAGGGCTCGGTGCTGGGGGCTCTTTGTTGCCGTGTCTCACTAGCGACAGATGCATCCCTCGCCGGTTGGGGAGCGGTCATGAGTGGCCGCCCACCAAGAGGTCTGTGGAGTGGTCGCCTGCTGTCGTGGTATATCAACTGCCTAGAAATGCTGGCAGTGTACCATGCTCTCAGGCATTTCCTTCCGGACCCAAGAGATCATCATGTGTTAGTTCGCACCGACGACACTACAGTGGTCTCATATATCAACCACCAAAGAGGTCTGCGGTCGCGCCCTCTTTACAAGTTGGCACACCAGATCCTTGTGTGGTCCCAGGGGAAATTCCTCTTTCTGAGAGCAGTTTATATCCCTGGCCGTCTCAGTGTGGGATGTGGGAACAGACATTCTGTTGAGGCAGGGAGTGGATGCTTCACCCCGAGGTGGTGAAGCAAATATGGAGAATCTTTGGCCAAGCCCAAGTGGACCTCTTCGCCTCTCGAGAGACAGCACAATGTCCCCTTTGGTTCTCTCTAGCTCATCCAGCTCCTCTGGGACTGGACGCTATGGTACAGACCTGGTGGAGGCTTCGTTTGTATGCTTTCCCCCCTGATCGCTCTGCTCCCAGGAGTTCTGGAGAGAGTTCGCCGGGACGTGTTATCTGTGCTCTTAGTAGGCCCGTTTTGGCCAATTCGACCATGGTTCTCATTGCATCTTGCCATCCAGAGCTCCTTCTATGAGGAAACTGTATGCCCTGAAGTGGAAACTGTTCACTTCATGGTACAGAGAACGCCAGCTGGACCCAGTCAGCTGCACCATTAATGCAGTCCTGGAGTTTCTGCAGGCACGGTTCTCTGCAGGCCTAACCCACTCCACTTTGAAGGTCTATGTGGTGGCTATATCTGCTTACCATGCTTCATTAGGTGGCTATACAGTGGGTAGACATCCTTGGGTTACCTGTTTCCTCCGAGGTGCACTGAGGCTGAGGCCCCAGGTACGATCTCGTGTCCCACCTTGGGACCTGGCCGTGGTACTAGAAGCTCTAGAAACATTTCTGTTGTCAGTCATTTCTCTGAGGAGAGTGGGTGACCTTAGGCCCTTTCTGTGGCACCTTCATATCTAGACTTTGCACCCGGTTTGGCCAAAGCCTTTTTATACCCAAAGGGTATGTTTCCAAAGTACCCTCTAATGTACTGTGGTCAGTCATACTGCAGGCCTTTTGTCCTCCCTTTTGGGAGCATGACCAGGAAAAGCTTAATTGTTTACGTCCACAGATTTTCTCTGTGGAGAAAATCTGACCAGCTCTTCGTCTGCTTTGGTTACCATAAGCACGGTCTTCCTGCGACCAAGCAGACGCTCAGCCGCTGGATTTTGAGTCCTCTGGGATCCCCCCACCTAAGGGGACCAAGGTTCACTCTACCCGGGGTATGGCGGCCACCTAAAATCTAAGGTCTTTTATGCAGGTGTCCCAATTAAGGCCATTAAGACGCTACAGGATGATCCACACCTTTGACCTTTGTGAGGCACTATGGCCTCGATATGCAAGCCACTCCTGGCTCTTCTGTTCTCATGCCCTAATCTGTGCAATTTTACACAGAGGGCAGGGAAACGCTCAGTATGGGATAGTGGGCATCTCGTTCCCAAAGCGTTTTGATGCAGCTCGAGTTCTTGAAAGGGAATGTCTCAGGTTATGTATGTAACCTAGGTTCCCTGAAGGGAAAGAGACGCTGCGTTTTGGGCCATACTTCAGGTACCCCTGCCTGCGCTCGCTTCATTCCTTTTGAAGCTGCCGGCGTGCGCAAACACACATGCTTTATAGCTTCCTGGTCGTGACGTCACCCCGCCTGTGATGTATCGCCCCCCTAATGGACGATTTGACATGTGATTCAGAGCCTGTAAAAGCTGGAGGCGTTCCCAAAGCGTTTTGACGCAGCGCCTCGTTCCCTTCAGGGAACCTGGGTTACATACGTAACCTGAGACATTTTTCTTTATGTTGTTGCTCTATCAGAGATGTATTTATGACCTATTTATTTAGAAATAGCAGTAGCATGTCTCAGACTTTACTGGCCTCACATTTTGGCCCATCTCTGCATGGAGATCAGTTTTGTAATACATCGTTAGAGCGAATAAAAAATGCAAAGCATTTCTAAATTTTCACATATTAACGACAGGCTTAGTAGGGTAGACAATAAAAATGAGGAAGATTGTGAAGAAACAAGGATCTGATTACAGGAATTGCCTTGACTGTGCCTTTACACTTATCAATCCCGTGGGAGCTAGGCTTGCACAGTGCAACTGCAGAACATGACATTGCCTCAGATGTGATCGCCGCATCCTGCATGTTCAAAAATGAGAAACACATCATTACTAGAACAAAACTGTCAGTTTGATGAACAAAAAAAACAATTATGAAGTCATTATACTGTAGGTGATAGTTTTTATTCAGAAAAGTTAATGTACACACCAAGAGATTGCTGAATGCATTTCCCTTCTCTCATCATAATATGAACTACTTATGTATTAAAGTCTATAAATGGTTACCCTGCCTCTGGTAGGATTGAAGGGTGGATCAATAAGTCTGTGCCACACTGTCCCTATTCAAGTTTAAATTTAAAGGCTTTCCAGCCCACATGAAGGTGTGGCTTAGCGCACTCCAAATACAGATTATGAGTAAGATGAGAGAGATGTTTTTAATACTTTCTGAGACAAAAGAGCTGTTTGCTAATAGCTTTTTTAGAGTGGTGCTCTATTACTTAAAGTTTGAAAGTCAGTGTCACTGGAGCAGACGTTTGGTGACAGCATTCATCTCCTGTGGACTCAAGTAGATTTTTCAAGTAGATTTTTATGTTTTCTGAGGGAAAAGTGCACAATCTGTACATTTGTTTTGGTGTTCTAAGTCATTTTTAGTGTGTCTATTGTAGCGTATCAGCCGGGTTGGAAAGCGTTATTTAAAACACTATCGTTCTTCCGCTGAAACGAGGGAATTTAAGCCTTAGTTCAAAGAGAATAATAAGTATAATTAACTGTAATTAATTATACTAATTATTGTAAGATCTATATATATGTTTCACCTGATTAAGCAGAATTAATAATACCAATTAATGAATGCATTCGTCCAGCGAAACATTCATAATTGTACTTGACTCTAAGAAATGTTATTTCCCGTGGCCTTTAGAAAATAAACTTCTTACTGATATACAGTGCTTCTTCAGAGCATGTAACAAGATCGGCAACTTTAAGTGACGTTCATTTGTGAGCGATTAAACACAGAAACAATCACAAGTGAATACAAAACGGTTTATTAACTACACAAAGACAAACAAGACTAACTATTGACGAACAATACAATATGACATAATACAACAAAGAAAAGCAGGAAAGATAGAAAAAGTAAAAGAATGGCAATATCACAGGCAACTTAACACATTTGCACGAACCATCAAACTATCATTAAATCACCTTTAGTAAAAAGGGGTCCTATAGCCTTAAGCATCAACTGATGGCTGAATGGATACTTGCATTGGCTCTTTGTGAGGCGGTGCGAAGTTCCAGATGCGTGTGTGTGCGAGCAATTGATAGTTGAAACGTCCGTAAAGGATGATGGAGTCTGCTATGCTGTCCCGTTGGCGGATGGCTTAGCGGAGATCGCAGAGTGTCATCGCAAGTGCAATTGCCGGAAGATGGTCCTAGAGAGTTTGCGAGGTTTCAAACTCTTTGAGCGAGGTTGCCACCTCCTTGGCGAGGTGGCTCGCTCCTGGTCGAGTTGTCAAAACATCCTGGGCGCTGGACTGGACTGGCCCGGACGGACTGGACAGGACCAGAGTGAACAAAGAAAGCTTGGATAACGGCCATTCTTAACATTTGGGATGCCCCACCCCTGGCCTGTGATTATCCAATGTTAAGGTGTGCGGGTCGAGCAGCAGCAGGGCATTTGTTTCAACCCGACACCTTATTTGCATAGTGAATGGGGCTTGCAGAGTTTGTGTTAACAATGTGAAGATTAATATTTAAGAATGTAGACGCCAGCTATGGTATCGTGGCATACACCAATGACCAGGAATTTAAAAGAGCATTGTTTAAAGACTAATCATGTTAGGGTTTAACACACACACACACAATTATGATAATAAAAAGGCATAATATAAGCACTTAATATAAAAGTCATATAGCCTCTGTGTTTAGAACAGGGTGGCATAACATGAATACAAACATGCAATACAGAAATA
>JAZGTK010014602.1:0-13639 GCA_036877625.1 Ambastaia sidthimunki
GTTTCCCTACAGACCCCTCACCTGGTGAATCTGAATGAAGACCCTTTGATGTCAGAGTGTCTGCTGTATTATATCAAAGATGGAATAACAAGGTATGAAAGCACTTCAGTCAGTGTCAGAGGTTTTATATTCTGTTTCGTTTCGCTGAGTTGTCTTTTAATGCTCTCATCTCCGGGGTTGTAGAAAGGTACAGTGATGTTTTACTGCTTTGATCTTGAGATTTTTCTGTTAGGAGTTTGTCAGTTATATATTTCTCACATTTTACATTGATGCTTTTATCCCAATCACTTTAAAGTCCATTCAAACTATAGATTTGATCTGTAGATGCACCCCATGGGAATCGAACCCATGACCTTGAAGTTGCTCATATCATGCTCTACCAACTAAGCTACAAGAGCTTCTTAAATCATACTGCTATAGTTGTAAACATAAGCAATAAAAATAAGTAAAAGCTAAACGTCTGCCAGGCTTCAGCTAGAAGGAACATTCACATGTTGAATGTTGGCTGACATTTTCTAAAAGGTGCCTCAGTTTTATCAAAAATGTTCGTGCAGTAACATGAGTAAAAAAAAATTTTTAATGTTATTATATATATTTAAAACATTATTATTATTATCAGTGAAACGTTTTAAAAACTTTACAGAATTTTAAAAATGTTTAAATAATATTCTTTTAGCCAGACAATAACATTAATACAAAGTAATAAACTGGATGTTTTGAACGTTCCTTAGAACTTTTAAAATAAAATTTAACTTTTTTTGTTACTAATGGAAATATTACAGAAACGTTCTTGCAACCTGAAATTGTTAGCTGGGTCATTACTTATAATGGGTGAGTCTAGGCTTATGTTAGATTCATTTCTGTGATGAATGAAATATCTTCTGTTTTGACAGGGTGGGTCAGGCAGATGCAGAGAGGAGACAGGACATCGTTCTGAGTGGGGCACACATCAAAGAGGAACACTGTATCTTCCGCAGCGAGAGGAACGCCAACGGACACGGTTAGAAGAGTCTCACATCATCAGATCCATTCAGTTCTGCTGCACTGGTTCAGCTCGTATGCAGACTGCATTTACATGCAAAATAATTGCAACTAAAGCAGACATGCTTAGCACAAATGTTTTTACAGCAAGTGAAAACATACAGAGCACTTTCAGATATTTCAGATATTGCTTTGTTTAGCTCCACTTCTGCAGCTAATGGCTCCTCTGCTGTTTCTATAGTGATCGTCACGTTGGAACCGTGTGAGGGTTCTGAAACGTATGTGAACGGAAAGCGTGTGACTTCTGCAGTCCAACTGCGCTCAGGTGAGTCACTGACAGCTGCTTCATTTCTCCTAATTATCATAAATACTGTTCTGTGCTATACTATACTGTTCTGTGCTATACTATACTGTTCTGTGCTATACTATACTGTTCTGTGCTATACTATGCTGCTCTGTGCTATACTATGCTGCTCTGTGCTATACTATACTGTTCTGTGCTATACTATACTGTGCTATACTGTACTGTACTATATTGCACTATACTGTACTGTTCCGTACCATATTAAATCATACTATACTATATATACCAGTTTGAATGTATGTAAAAACTGGCTCATTCCTCAGGTAACCGCATTATCATGGGAAAGAACCACGTATTCCGGTTCAACCACCCTGAACAGGCTCGCGCAGAGCGTGAGAAAACCCCAACGGCGGAGACCCCTGTGGAGCCGGTGGACTGGACCTTTGCCCAAAGAGAACTGCTGGAGAAACAGGGTATCGACATGAAGCAAGAGATGGAGAAAAGGTAGTCATGGAATCTTAACACGTTTTTGTGGGATTCAGTCTATCCATCACAAAAAAATTATTTTAGACTCGTCCCTTGGCAAAAATCAGTTATAATAGAAGTACACAGGAAGAGGTGCTTTGATTTGATCAAACTCAGAATATTTTAGCACATATCTAAGCTAACATATAGTTTAGGGTGCAATAGCCAAACAAAGGCTGAGCACATTGCATTTATAAGAAAGTCACCCAACAGCTACAGACGACCAAATCTACATTTTTGTGCAGTTTAAGTTCTTACAGAAATAGTATGTGAACACATATGAATTGTGGGAAGGATTTTCGGGATTATGTAGTGGTAGGAAAATACACCAAGCGTAAGAGAGAGCAGTTTTTTGATGCAGTGCACTCACACTGTATTATTTTCAGACTTACAGAGATGGAGATCCTGTATAAGAAAGAGAAGGAGGAGGCAGACCAACTGCTTGAACAACAGAGACTGGTAAGGCTGGTTCTCTCCTCTCCAGATTTTGTTTGACATTTCTTGTTTACTCTGTTGTTTATAGAGGACGTGTTCTGTTGTTCCAATTGGGCCTTAACTGTCCTTCCTAAAATTGTCAGCAACTTTTATTAGATTGAAGGGAAAGATTTGATGATGAGTGAACCGGACTCCTAGTTTTCTACTTGCCCTGCTGAAGTTTAAGCGGCACTAATTTTGCGCTCTTAGCTCTGACACTTTGAGACTTTTGTGTGTCTGTGTGTGTGTGAGAGAGAAACTTTCTTCAGTGCATGGCTGAATTTCTTTGCATGGAAACTGAATCCACTCTGGATTGATAACAGATGGCCATTCATTGCTGATATGCTGATATGGACTGACTTATACTTTCAGTTTGATACAGCAAAAATTGCTAAAGTTTTCTTATTCAGATTTTTACTTCTCTCTCATTGATTTGAGGATTTAACTTTGCAAAACAGCATCAGCAGAAAAATGTGAATTTGGCTTTGCATTAGGAGCTGTTTCTGTATCAGTGATGGGCATGAGTATGTGAATATTGATTATGACACAATATTCAACTGCTTAAACTTTATTGTTTAAAGTTTATTTGTTATTGCAAACTGTTAAATGCTCTGTTTGTACGTTTTGTTTGTAAGTCGCTTTGACTAAATGCCTTTGCTAAGTAAATAAATGTAAACTTTACATACAGTAAATGTAAATGTTACATTTACTGTAACACTGACCCACCAAAACAGTCAAAAAATCAAAATGCCCATCACTAATTTGAGTCAGGCATTGGTTTGCCACATAAAATGACGTAAACCGGCCTTTATTGGTAAATTCTGTTTCCTGCTTTTGCATGGTTTGTTTTTGTAGCATGTTTAACAGATTAATTTACAGGGTACTTAGTACCTCATTTTAGTATTTGTTGCTGAGCAGTGTCGACAAGCTGATCAAACGTTTACCCAAGTAGATTTTGTTTTGTCTGAGTTCGTCGGTTTTCTCAATGCAATTGCTGATATTTCCAATGCATTGTTGCCATAACCCAAGATTTCTGCTGTAGTTGATGAAGGCTAGTGACAATGTGGTTTCTCATTGATGTCTGTAGCTTCCTTTTTGAGTTGTACGCCACGCCTGTGTCTGGCCGGACACAGAGACCATGCTATAACACAGCTATCCATGCTGGGGGTCTTAATCAGTGATGACAAGCTCTCCAATGCTCTGATGGTCTCATATAATCTCACATACAGAGTGACACAGATGTCCCACAATGCACCAATCACGATTACATGGTCACCAGCTGTCTCCTGTGTTATTTGACTGTGATTTTTGTATTGTCCTTTGTTTTCTTGACTTGGAAAATGAGAAACTGCATTTTCTCTCAACTAACCTTTTAACTTTAGTGGATGAAATCGATGCTTTTAACCTTCTCTCCAAGCCTGTCTTTTCTCTTTTTCTTTACTGACCTGTATTAAACACGCAAGAGTCTAACCCACTGCTAGAGCTAAAACGAAAAACTCTAAAACCAAATCTTCTCTATCAAGGAACGTTTGGAAGGATTGAAGCTAAACTCTCCAGGCTTTGTTGCATGCCACTGAAGCATGTTTGAGGTGCAACTTTCAGGAGCACTAATTCAAGAAGATCATGAATTTAAACTGGGCAAAGAAACCACCGCAACAACAAAAACTGCAGAAAAGAGCAACATCTGACCCCTTTTGTTGCCGTTTCTCTCATAATCATGACAGTCATGCCTTGCATTTACTTTTTATATATTGATATGCAACTTGGGAACTGTTAACTTGTAGCTGTAAACAATATTGTCGGATGTGCAGTGTTCATCCACATCATGTTTATAAACCCAGAGTTAACTAATGCAAATGCAAGCACCCGTTGTGTTTTAGGCTTGCATGCATTCTATGAATTGTGTGCCTTTTATTGCAGTTTAATGTCTGTGCTTTGTTACAAATAATCAATTGGGTTAAATACAGAGACTATTTTCTAAAAAGAGACTATTTGATACATTTTTCTGCGTATAAATATTACTTAAATGTATGAAGATTCACACATGTAATTATCTTATGTACGTAATCATACATGTGTAAACTGATGTATAAGTGAATCTTCATTTTGAACCACTTGCTTTTGCTTTCATCATAATCTCAGTACCGCAAAGCATCATCTCATATTTAGAGGTTCCCATTTTGCATATCACAACACTGTTCATTCTTTGCAGAAAACATTCCTTTTGATTTGGATTTCCCATTTTAATTTTCCCATTTTGTTTTCGTACTCTTTTGGTTTGTTTCCTGTTTTGTTCTCTCAAGGACGGAGATTCTGACAGTGGCGACGACTCTGATAAGAGATCGTGCGAGGAGAGCTGGAGACTCATCACGTCTTTGCGGGAGAAACTCCCTCCCAGCAAGCTCCAAACCATAGTCAAAAAGTGTGGCTTACCCAGCAGCGGCAAAAGACGAGAGCCCGTCAAAATGTACCAAATCCCGCAGCGTCGCCGCCTCACCAAGGACTCCAAATGGGTGACCGTCTCTGATTTGAAGATCCAGGCCGTCAAAGAAATTTGCTACGAGGTGGCACTGAATGACTTCCGTCACACTCGTCAAGAGATTGAGGCTCTGGCCATAGTGAAAATGAAGGAACTTTGTGCTGCCTACAGCAAGAAAGACCCCAACGAGCGAGACTCCTGGAGAGCCGTCGCCCGAGATGTTTGGGACACCGTAGGGGTTGGGGATGAACGAATCGAAGATGTCATAGCCAACGGGCGAGGTGTTAATGACATGGACGACCTGAAGGTGCACATAGACAAGTTAGAAGACATCTTGCACGAGGTCAAAAAGCAGAACAACATGAAGGATGAAGAAATCAAAGCTCTCAGGAACAAGATGCTGAAGATGGAACAAGTAATCCCATTGATCTCCAATGAGGCTCAGGAGAAACCCAACCGTGGTGGACCCATGAGGGCCCGTAGTTCCAGCGAGGGTAAAGTTCCTGAGGAGAAGCCTGATGGTGGGGCACAGGTTGACGAACATGTGTCCAAGATAATGGAGGATGATTCTTCGTTCCGACGTGGACGTATGCAGTGGATGCGCCAAGAGCAGATACGCCTGAAGAACCTTCAACAGCAAGAGATTTCCAAACAGCTCCGCAGGCAAAATGGCCCCCATCGCTTCATCCCACCTGAAGACCGTAAACTGCGCTTCCCCTTCAGGAGTAACCCCAAACATCGTAACTCCTGGACGCCTGGCACGCACATCATCATTACAGATGAACAGGTCATTGAGTTAAAAGTTCCCAAAGAAGCAGTTCAGGAAGACGAGAGCCTGGAACAAGCAGCAGAGCCCAGAGAACAAGTGGTGCCCACCATCCAGACGTACCCAAGCCTTCCCAGCCCCATTGGCCAACGCAAAAGCAAAGATCTGGAGCAGGGCCTCAGTCAAAGACCTAATCAAAGCCAGAAACTCCATGAACGAGGCCGCAGTAACTCCTTCAACAGCAGCCAGCGATATTCAGACTCTACAGAGTCTTTGCATTTGGGGAACAGGAGGCAGCCTCACCCCCAACAGGCCTTTTACCAGCCACGCTACAACCAAAATCAGTCTTATCATTATCCACCACATCAGCATCCACAATCCTATCATTACAATACTAATGCCAGCAACCAGTACCAGCAGTACCCACCCAATCAACAGCCGAGCCACCCCAACCACTTTAACACACCACCCCGCATGCGCAGGCAAATGTCTGCCCCCAATTTGAAGGCCGGTCAGGAAACCACAGTGTGAGGGGCTTAGATTTGTGTATTGAACTAGATGACACTACAATTCACACTTCACACTCACAGAGATTCATCACAGCATTGGACAGCTTGTTACCATCAACTTGAACTGTTTTAAAAAATTGTACATGTTCTTATTGTCATTTGCTGATCCAAATTGCATTGATCTGTCTGGAAAATGCCACTTGCCATTTTATGAGCACCTTGCATGAACAAAATGTTCCCTCATCCGTGTTAGCTATGCATATGGGTTGTAAGTCTAGCAATAAGGGGGTTGGTTAAAGGTGTTGAAGCTACAACAAGGTCTCAGAACAGTGTTCTTAAGCCCTGATGAATTAAATAATCTTTTACTCAGTGTTTTAAGCCACATTTTGGGAAAGACACAAATCGGTTCTTGGCCGTAGTATTAACTGTTGTTGTTTAAACAAACGTTGTATTGTGCTGTTTTTAGCTTATTCAAGATTTGTAGAATATGAAGATGCCATCGTGGATTTTTACAATACTTTAACACTCTTTTTCCTCCGTTGATCTTGTTTTTGCTACTGGTCCTGACAGTCTAAGTAGCGTTCAAACTCGTAATAACCACTACACTGCAACATTTCTTAAAGACTGTTTTCTTTACATTGAATCATTACTTGAATTTTGTGTTGGAGTAGCACTATAATTACAATCATGTTATCATTTAAGGTGCATAGATAACATTCAGTAAATGCTGGAATTACAAGGTTAACAACCAACATTTTATCCTGTTGAATGTTTCTAAGCGTGTGTCTGAGATGCAAATGACATTTCACTGTTGCATTTTATGCAAATCATTTTACTTCCTTTTTAATGGTTGAATTGAATATGAAAGCTGACAGCAAATCCTTTTCTTACTGCCTTATGTAGATGAGTAAAGAATTATGAAGAAGTGCTTTAAAACCAAGTGCCTTATTGACTCACTAATGTGTCATTAACCATCAAAATAACATTCGGCTTAGCAATCTTTACGTACTTGGCACCTAAATATAAATAATACTGAAATATAAAGAAAACACTAACACTGATTTGTATAACATTTTAATCGTAATTTTAATGCAAAGATCCTGCCCAATTAAGTTTGTTTTAATCAAAAATAACTGCCACCCTAGATAAAGTGTCTTATTTCAAGACTCCTTAGATGAAAACTTGCAGGTCCATAAAGGCAGTTTAGTGTTTTTAAAACGTTGTAAATGAACTGCATTAGAGCATGCTTTGCATCTATTGTTCGTCTGAACTGTCTGCTGGACTCGTGTTCTCAATGGGAGGAACGCAGTTTTTGTTCCCACGGGATGGAGTCAGTGTTCTAGAACACTCGCGTTTATTTTCTGCTGTCTGCTCTGTGCTTTAGAGGCCCACAGAGAGCACAAGAGACGTCCAATGGAAAGACCTCTATCAGGGCTGTTTCCATGGTTTCCGAGTTTCATTTTAAAAACTTGCAGATGAGACGATGCGTGTTTTCAGGGACAGAAACCTTAAAAGGACAAATCAGTCTGCTAGACCGGTGTATGATGCACATTGTGTTGAAGCTTCTCTTATTGGTAAAGGTGGGATAGGTAGTTTCAGAAAGGCTAGAAATTGCAATCAAACTTTAGAAGCATAAGCCACACCTCCTCCAACACATAAATGTGTTCATAGTTTGACAGGCAAGTAGGGCATCGTATCATTGCAATGGGACTGAATGCAATGATTGGACGAAAATTTCACGGTCCCCGCCTTCCACATAAAAATTTATAAATATATTTAGACCACTTAGTGATTGCTATCAGGATGTGAAGAGACTTTCAGTTAGCATAACAAAAAATGTTTCTGGAAAAAATGGCTTACCCTGCCTTTAATCTATTTGTTTTAGTCTATTTGTTTTTGCTTTTATTCATTTAATCTTACTTGAATTCACATCTTATATATTTAACACCACTGAATGCTTCTTATTTTGATTAAACTTAACACTGACTCTTTTCTTTGCTTACAATCTTCTCACTCATAGTAATTACATCCACATAGGGTTAATGTAGTTGTGCAGTCTTAAGCCACTCTCATTTTTTTGCTTAAGCTTTGACATTATTATGTAACTGTGTGCCTCAGCGCTCAAGTGTGACCTATTACCAGCTATGCATTACCAAAGCACACGCTCTGAAATCTCCTCTGGCCAGAGCCGAGAGTTTTCCAACTAGGTCAGAGCTCCATATAAACTCTGAACTTGAATGTTTTTTTTTTTTCCAAGAAATACTGCCTTGGTTTCTATTTAAAATCCTGGGTTTTGATATAATGAAGAGTTTTTGCTCTCCTGAGAGAAAATATTAAATGTTGATCTTTTCATTTTGGCGAATCACAAAACTGGATAGCTGAGGAAAGCAGCTTTGCTTTTAAAGATGAAGTGTCATTTTTGTCCTTTTTAAAATACTACGTATAAACGTTGCAGAGTTTTTGTATATCAAAACACTGTTTCTATTTGTTTGAACAGCCCGACTGCAACATTGGCTTGACCAATGGCGCGAGTTTGGGGCGTGGCTATTTGTTAGCTCAACCAATGGGAAACAAGAAAAGTTTTTTGGGAAGCATGTTTAAAAAAGCCTTTTTATTTACAATTATGTTTGGTAAAACAAATAGCATAGAATTACATGCCTGACCCGTAACATCTTGTCAATGTGTAACACAAATGTACAGGTTACTCAGATCTCTACCACAAGCAAACTGCTTGATAATAGTCATTGATGTTTTAAAAAACTATCTAGACATGTAATTTCTCTGCTTCAGTGAAGAATGTTACCATTACTGTGATGTACAGGCCTGCCAGGAACCTATAACTCCCACAAGAGGAGCTAAGAAAATGTATAAAGTTAAACAAACAATGTAATTGGCCCTTTTTAAAGGTATATATCACATGTCTGTTCAGTATTGGTTTATACACAGTGGTAATATCAAGTGCCTCAAAATGGCCGTGTATTATAGTGTGTGTTGTTTTAGGGAGCATTTTTGTGCAACATACGATCTTTAGTGCTCAAAGAACTGTTTACTAATATTGCTATTACATTGTGAACGTTGCTGAACATTCTATTTCAAACAATGGTTGAAATAAAGTGGACAAATTTAAAATACATTGATTTATTAAAGATCTCATTTATAGTTTGTTTTTTTCGAATATTTGTCACGTTCGTGTTTATTATCTAAATAAGGTATATTACCAATCATGATTTAAGTTGTAAATCAAAAATAAGACAAGTTTTATTCTCTACAGCATGTTTGAGTACACACAAATTATTTTATCCATCTACCTTTTTCAGACAGTACATTTTATTTAAAAGTTTAAAAGTCAGAAAAGATTACATAACCCCAATTTGGTGAAATGCAATAGAATATTATGAGTGATCCTCCTGGTCTACTTAAAATCAAACTTCAGTTCCATATAATATACTGCACTACTGTTACTTGTGTCATGTGACTCTCTGGAGCCGCTCTGATTGGCTCATGGCAGCTGTTCTCTCTCTTCATCACACCTTCTCAAAGGTTTATGAGACTAAACTGCAAGAACTGCAGAAACAGGTGGAGACTCGCTCCCTAGCTGCAGAGACGCCCGATGAAGAGGACGAAGAGGAGGAAGAAGACGAAGGTAGTATGTTTGGAGTTAAATTTCATATTATACGTACTCATACATTTTTCATATAATTAGTTATATAGATGGAAGAAAATAGATCTAAAGTCCTATCCCTAAAATCTGATTGGCTGATAGAAATATTTTCCCAAAATCGTCATATCACAGTCACTTACATCACTGTCCTAGTATTTGACTTCTGTATTTGAATTCTCCATCTGTTGTGTATTGCTGCAGTGCCCTGGACCCAACATGAGTATGAAATGGCCCAATGGGCTTTCAGGAAGTGGAGGTACCACCAGTTTACCTCTCTCAGAGACCAGCTGTGGGGCAATGCCGTGTATCTCAAAGAAGCCAACGCCATCAGTGTGGAGCTGAAGAAAAAAGTAAAGCTCTTTAATTTCATCTGAAAACATTGATGAGTACAAAAACAATTGATGTAGAACATCTTGAGAAGTTTGTTTACAGTTCTTTGTTGTTCTGTGTTTGTGCTGGTGTCAGACAGATCTCTGTTGCTTTAGCGAATCAACTTGGTTTTGCTTTCAGCCGTGTTCTCATAAATGTCAAAAAGAGCACATACGGTACAATTTCATCGCCTTCGTTTATCTGTCACTTGCTCCGGTTGTTTATATATGTCTGTTTCGCTCGGTTCCTCTATGTATAACCTCATATGAACCCTTCTGTAGAGCCCTGAGAGATAAAGACACTGAGAGACACTTCTGTTATAGATTTATCATGCGCTCCCGCTTGCTTCCTAGTATTTATAGCTTTAGCGGGGGTGGGGTGAATATTTTATGTGTTTCTCATTAGCGAATGGATAGATGAACAGTCTCATGCTCTGTTAATTCTCCAAATTTCATGAAGTATTTCAATCTTCACGCAGTGGGTCTTCACTGTATTTAAAATAAGGAGTGACTCTGCGTTAACTCGCGGTTCAGTGTGTTGCTCAAAGTCTTTGGGTGCTTCTCATTTCTTATTTGTGCATCCTTGTTTTCTTTCCTCGCATCTTAGTTCTACCCTCTTCATACCTTTAAAACCCCGCCCTCATATCTCTCACCTTCTGTTTACAGGTCCAGTTCCAGTTTGTCCTGCTCACGGACACTTTGTATTCCCCGCTACCCCCTGAGCTGCTGCCCCCTGAGCCGGAGAAGGAGCGCGACACGAGGCCCTTTCCTCGAACAGTGGTTGCTGTGGAGGTCCAAGACCTGAAGAATGGAGCCACCCACTACTGGTCCCTGGAGAAGCTCAAGTAAACAGTTCTCAAAAAATACCAAAATTTCAATATTGTGCCAGACTTTGAAAATGTTTTATTGGACAATTACTCCTCATCAATTCATGGTAATTTATTTCTGCCGGTCTTACAGGCAGAGGCTTGACCAGATGCGTGAAATGTACGATCGCGCTGGGGAGATGGCCTCGTCCAATCAGGGAGAAGATGGGGAATGTGCCCTGACAGGAAGTGACCCGTTCTATGACCGTTTCCATTGGTTTAAACTGGTTGGAAGGTAAGCGAATCACTCAGGCTTTCACTTGAGCTCTTACAGTATGTTCTGCAAACCTGCCTTTTAGATTCTGTGAAAGTCTGTTTATCAGACTTTGATCTGAGTTATGTGTAAATGCTTTCCTGACAGATTTGTTTTGTAAAAGGAGGAGCCCATAAATCATTCATGATGTGTTTGTTTTTTTATTTTTCTCTTCATATTTAAATCATGGTCCTTTTGTGTTTATTTTGTTTTGTGTATTTTTCATTGTTTTTAACATTTATTACATCCTTGTTTGCTTTACACCCTTGTTGCACTTTGTGCTGGTGTAGTATTTCAATTATGCATTTTTTTTTCATTCATCATTATTTTATATATCATTTCATGTTTTCAATTTATGTGTAAAAGTAGTTTTTATTCATCTGTCACTCATACATTGTTTAATTTGCTTGTTTTTTTTTGCCATGTTTTATCCTTTTTCTATAAATACAATTAAAACAATTTATATAACCTTATATTCATATGAGGTTTTGTTTATATTCATCAACAAATGTATTTACTAGGGTTCCCACAGCCATGCAAAACATGGGAATATTAAGGAATTTTGTATGGTTTGGGAAAATCATTTCTCACTATTGTCAACTCTAAAATATTTTTGGGCCTAGAAATCTAGCTTTGTGAAACATTTGTAATATTCCTAAAACGCATAAAAACGCTGGTGTGGGAACCCTGAAATATTCATTCATGTGCCTGCTGTGCTGATATTGTTTTGTATTGTGTGATATCTAAAGTCTTGCCCCCCAAATGTGGGCTACTGTAATAACTCACTGAATAAACTCTTGCTTGTCCTGCGTCCAACCCACACGCCTTTTTTTAGCTCGCCTATTTTTCACGGCTGCGTGAACGAACGCCTGGTGGACCGCACACCCTCCCCCACCTTCTCCACCACTGACTCTGAAATCACGGAGCTGGCGGACGAACGACAGAGCGAGATGGAGGACTTCATGGACGACGAGGCCTTCGTGGATGACACCAGCTCGGACGCTGGGACAGAGGAGGGCTCTGACCTCTTCAGTGATGGACAGGACCCCTTTTACGACCGCTCCCCCTGGTTCATCCTGGTGGGCAGGTTGGTGGCGGCCACTGCTCGGGGGGAAACTTGAGTTATGAGAGCTTGAGAGAGAGAATGAGTGATGGAGATCATGGTGTAGCTGCTAGTTGTTGTCCAGCATCTGAAGGGACTTCAGTTCATCCTGATATTTTACTGGAGCCCAGATTTTCTTTTAATACATCCCTTAAAACCTTGACATGTCTTTAGCTTATTTTTATTAGCATCTTTTTAAAAAATGTAGGTTTCTAATTTCCGTGCCACTAGTAAAAACCAAACATAAAAAAATAACAAATACAATGAAAAATTGTTTACAGTAAAACTAGGGGCAAAGGGTTTATGATTATGATTTCCAGCTGACTTTAGAAATACCCTATAAAAAAACCTCACACATATTTACAATAGCTGATTTCAATTCATATTCTAATTACATGAGAGCAAATGAGATGCTGACTATAGAAACAGTTAACATGCTACACCAGCTACCTCCAACTCTCCATACTCCCCACCGTCCACATCACAGCTCCGCCTACATTAACCTCCATCTGTCTGGTTAACATTAGCAGCAATTCCTTTGTGTTTGTTTTCATTTACTGTTTTCATTTATTTTCAACAATTGTGTTTTTTGTTTCATTATAGTATTCTCTTTATTTAAATTCTTTATTTTATATTTATTTGATTTAGTGCACTTTAATGTTTGACTGTGAGCTTTAATTTGTCAGTCTGTTGTACAAGAGAAGATGGAGGAGGAGAGAGGCAGCACAGTCTGCATCGATGCGGAGGCGCTAATGACCTGCGTCATTGTGACATCACTGATATGACATCACTGATGTGATACGCTAATAGCCCTCCTCCATCGTGGCCTTGAGGCTGCCCACGGGGGGAGGCGGAGCTCTTAGACTGCACACAGCTCCTGATCATCAGTCTATTAAAAGACTGTGTGTGCCCCCTAGCCTCAGAAAAATAAAACACTTTAGTCTCCTAAAACATACTCATACATGTTTTGTTTGTTTTATTTATAACAGACTTAAGTAGGCTTCAGAATGTAAGAATAAGCTCCTTTTTAATGAATGCATTGGAGCATGAGTAGAATTGGCCATACCCACAGGATGTTACATTCAAATGACAGGAAATGGAAATGTGCTAAATTTTATTTACTATGTTAATTTTATTTACTATTTTATTTACTACTCAATATATATTTATTCTATATATTGTTTATATATAATATACAATTTAAAGTATATATATTGTATACATTTAAATATACATGAATATTTATATAAATATACATGAATTCTATACACATTTCTATAGGTGATGTTTAAAATGTTAGTCATTTAATAAATCTAATGTTACTTCTGCTTGTTTTTGTTTCGGTTTGTTT
>JAZGTK010014603.1:0-13639 GCA_036877625.1 Ambastaia sidthimunki
GATGGGTTAAATGCAGAGGTCACATTTCGGTTATGGGTAACCATAACTGACAAAAACATGTCACTTTCACTTTCAGTGCAAGATGTTGAAGTTGTACAAAGAGTATCAGTTGCAGAGAAAAGACCGTGAATTTCCATGTGTTAGACACAAGCAAACCTGTCCCCGCTCCACACCCTGTAGGACGAGAAGTGTGTGTAAAAAGTGAAGTTAGGTGAGAGGGCAGCTGGAGTTACAGCGTTTTCCTTGCAAACTTACAATAGCTTTGTTATAATGTTGATCCCCCAGCTGAGTACGCTTTTACTTAGCAATAAAACAAAGCGCATGTTCCCATCAACCACATTTTTTTATTTGATATACAAAATGATGATGGACAAATTGCATATACATGCATACAGTCACATACATCACAATACAAAAGGATAAATGTGCAGTAGTTAAAATTTGTTCCCTAAAAATTATTGATTAAAGATAAGATGAACATAATGTAGCCATACTATATCTTATCTGAGACAATAGAAATATTGGACACACAGGGCACGTAAATATGTTCTTTACATTGTTGTATTGCCATTAACAAGTTGATCCTAGACCTGGAATGGTATTTGGATATGAGACATTTAGTTGAAATTTGTATTGGCTCAAGGGCAAAACAGTAAGCTTAGCTCCCTAAAATATTTACTTCTTGTAAATGTCTGACAATGAAGCAGAGGTAGGGTTAGGTAAGAGTAACTTAAATATAATTACCATAATTGACAGCCCTATTGAAAAACAATATTTAGAAGAATTCCTTTGATGTCAATCTTGAAAAAAAAGAAAATCTATGCTAAAATCCCAACATCCATTTTAACAGACAGAGGTAAAAGTTTTGTATCACAGTATTTATTTTTGTCAATTTGTATAGTAAATGCCAAGAAATGTATTTAAGAGTGCTAAATTTTTTTCAGATTTTGATTATTTACGTAAAGTAGCCCACTCTGATTCCCTGAATACAGTGTAGTTACAAAATAACCACTCCAAGTTAAACCAAATCCACTAAGTGTATCATTTTTGAGTGCTTTCACACTTTGTCTGAAATGCTATAATTTCAGCTTGCCTTTCATAATAAGAATAGTTTCACTTTCTTATTCGTAAAAGAAAACAAATCTGTGTCATGTCACAAATAGCTGTAGCCAGTATTCAGTCAGTATTAAGCATACAAATGTATATTTTTCATAAATATTTCATCAATCAGTCTGTAGTACAAGTCATGTATAGTATATAAAAAAATAAACATTTAATATGCAGTGGGTATATGCATATATAGTGGGTATAAACATTTAATATGCAGTTTAGAAACAATATTGAAATAGTATATAATCTATTATGTTTTTAGGTTTTAAAAGTTAACATAACTTTCTAAAACTACAAGTCTACAAGAAAAAAATGTAATCATTTTAACAAATCAAAAAACACACCAACCTATGGCTGTTACAATAACAGATTTTCACTAGTGCTGAATTATTTATGATATTATCATATGTGTAGTATTACCACAATATTAATAATGGTTAATAATGTCACAGTTATTGTTAATACTGGTATATTTCGACAACCCTACACCAAACAAAATAAAAGCAAATGTTTTAGACTAAGGTGAGCAACCAATAGGAAGACAAAAATACTTTGTCAAGATTTTTTAGGGTCATCCGGCAGCTGTGGATATAACTGATAGTCCTGATAAGGAGGTGGAGCTGATGGGCCAGATTGTTGAGAACTTGAAACTAAAGGTTGAAGCTGAGCTGGAGGTCCAGGATATCCAGGTGAAGTAAAATGACTGGGAGGTCCCGAGTAACCAGAAGCGGCAAATGGACCAGGAGGTCCAGTGTAACTAGGTGCAGGACATTGAACGGGGGGTCCTAAGCTAGCAGGGGCAGAAAATTGACCAGGTGGTCCAAACTGACCTGGGGCACCAAACTGACCAGAGGAAGGCCCACAGTTTCCAGGGGCCCCAAACTGACCAGGAGAAGGTCCATAGTTTCCTGGGACCATAGGAGGTGCACTGGGATACATGGTGCCTCCTGCTTGTTGGTTCCAATTTCCAAAATCACTGTTAGAAGGACCCTTTGCAGCTGAGGTAGTCAGAGGAGGAAGAAACACTACTGGAAATTTGACCTCTGGATCTGATGCATACGGCACATCCAGGTAGACCTAAACATAAAAATCAGACTCAATATAATGTTTCAGCTACATTCAACTCGATTCTTAGGGTCATAATTCAATTCAGAATAGATTTTTATTATGTTGCATTTTTAAGGGGCTTGTTTTGCTGTTTTTGTAATATATGGCAACCCTTCACATGACACTTTAAATGAAGATGAAGTTTAAATGAGCAGCAAACTGAATAGCAGCTTCTGTTAGTGTCCACTGGTCGGAGATATTTAATAATTACACACCCTGTAAGCATGTAAAAGCGTGTATTTTACTCTAGCCCTGCACACGTCTTTTGCAGCATTAAATGCGATCACTTTACGGAAGCAATAAGTAGCCAATTGTTTGATGTTTGCAGCAATATGGCTGCTGAATTTTTTATATTTAGATTTAGCCTCAGATACGGGATGTGTTCATTTGGTTTTACAAGCAAGGTATTATCTGTTGATCCTGGTTCTTCTGTCTAAAAAAAAAAGCTTGACATTTTATACATTTATACTAATATGAGAACTTTAGTTGTCAGTTGAGCTTCATTCACAAGGCTTTCCCATGGGGGAACACACACACAGGGGAGTCTGTGCACTCTCCAAACTGTCTGAGTGCTCTTGCAGCCTGAATTGTTAACAACAATTGTTTACAACAAAATGGATTCCTGAAATTTGAGAATCGTTTTGAATCATTTGGAGATTAATCGATTTTTCTATGTAAATAGATTTCTTCACCCACCCCTAGTACGTTAACAGATATGCTGCAATACATAATATACTAATGTATAGAACTGCAATATATACTCAAATGCAAGACAACTGGTGTGTTAAACTGTCCAAGTTGGACACAAAACCATCAAAATGGTACAATTTTCTAATAAATTCTCAGAAACAGTAGTGATACAGTAATTGTTATTTTTGGGTAAACTATACCTTTAACCATTTTTAAATATAATTGGAAAACAGGTTGTTAAATCAGAACACCCCTTAAAGTAACATGTAACGTTTTTTAGTTAGTTATTGAGTAAGCACATAACAGATCAGCGATAAAAACGGTCTCCTTACCTTACCCTGATTGCAACGTTAAGTTCATAATAATGATTTATAATTTGAGCTGCCAGGTCAGATTTCCCGGGAAATATCAGATTGGCTTTAACATACATAAATTGTGTAAAGTGACCTGCACTTCACATGCATGACATGCAATAAAAAATGCAAAAACTCACTTTTAGCCTGTATTCAACTTTGATGATCCTACAGTTCAGAACAGAGACAGGAAAAGCAGGTGGAATAGCCAGCACTTTGGTGACATTTTTGTTTGTGTTTGGCTCAATGGGTTCCCCCTCCTCTTTAAGACAGTCATGTGTGTGTAGTTTTCTTTTGCCACTTGCAAAAAAGCTGTGCTTTACATACAAGCAGTATTTTGGCTTGATTGCACGGGATGAACTGTTCTGAATTTCAGCCAAAACCTTCAACCCTTCATCTGTAAAAAACACATGGAGACTCGTTAACATAACTCACTGTATAAAATATTCCTGTATAACTTACTGTAAAAAATGTATTGTAAAATAAACTTTGACTAGATCTCATTGGCTTTAACACTTGCAGACGTTTTTTGTGTGTTTTTCTGAAATGCATTAATTAGGCGATTCAACATCTAAAACATCTAGATGTCTAAAAAATCTGCACTCTATGTTGTTTGAATTCATTATGTATTTATGTATGTATATCCATTTATACCCGTTCCACTAAATGTTTTAGTTGATCAAATCTGACAAGAGAATAACACTAAACACAGGGGTAACCTGGGTTCAAAATGTTTTGTAATATGATAACCACTGTAGCCAAAGTAACAACACTATTACTGTATAACTAAATTGTTTGCAAATATAATAAACTATATTTATATATTTCCACAAAAGATGTGTGTTGTGAAACAAAAAGGCATGTAGAACCAGGCCTGCAAGTAGTGTGTGTTCTGGTTGATGTGAAACCTGAAATGTCTAACTCTGTCAAATAGTAGAAAAGCTGGATCACAAGATCTAAGAAGACCTCATTCATCACCGTTCATTCACAACGTTTTTACACAATTCAACAACTGCCAAGTCTTTGAGAGTTACATAAGTAAGCAGATACAGGCACCACAAAAATTATTCCTGCTGCTCCTGGAGACATATTGAGGTCTTATAAAGCGAATGAAGTTCGGTCTGTGCAAGAAACTGAACATTATTTACAACAAATTGTCCTCAGCGTCTGAGTTGCGTCATTGTCACAGTTATTGTCATGCAACTTCTGTAACTACCTAAACAACAGCGCTATCCACAACATGAGTATAGGGAAGTGAACTATGTATTTTGCCAATGGCAAACCGTCCAATGTACGTCTGGAATGCAAGCCTCCTGTTACAACAAAAGAATTGAAAAGCATTCTAAAATAACTTATGTCCTATATCTTTGGTGAAAAGCAAACAAAAATATAATTTATTATTGGATGAAAGTCTTGACTTGTGCCACATCTGTTCAAATGAGAGCATTCTGTTTACTACGAGGCAAACAACATTTCACTTCTTTACTCCTGTTGTGGGCAGTACTATTTTTTATTTAGCACTAGTTTTGTCTTGTTTTTTCAAATCTTAAAAACACAGTAGCCATGGCCTGAGGAAGGCCTGAGGATTAGTACATTAAAAGCGAATTTTCATTTTGAGTGAACTATCCCATGTCATAAAAGTTCTATCCACTGCTCCCTGCATATCTAAGCATTCATTCTATTCCATATAGAGGTTTTACTGTATGTTAACAATTTTACAGAATATACAAACTTTTAACACTGGACATAAATTAAAATATGTGCATTCTTTGCACAAGGACAAAATCTTTTTTTAATGATAGGGTGGGGGTAATTTGACACAAACTACTTCCTGTTTTACCAATGTAGTATCCCATTTTCTCCATGTGTATTTTCATGGAAACACTTCCAGATGTAAAGAGTTTCATTTGCTTATCTTTCGATCCATGCTGAGGTACCTATACAAGACAAAATAAATGTAACAAACATCTACATGAAACCTCCAAGTATTGTAAAGGTATTTACAATATAAAACAAGCAAAGTAGGATTTTAGAAGACATCTCACCATTAGTTCAGGATTAGACAGATCAGGTCTGGGGACATAGTGGAATTCGGCTTCAGCTTTGCTAGAAATGCGCATTGATCTGGACAGTTTTGCCTTCAAAGTGTACACAATTTTGCCATATGAACCCTTGAAAGTTGGTGGGTAGTTCCTGTATGACACGACATTAGTTTTAATGCAGCGCAATGAGTATGTTTTACATATCCTATTTGTGCTTGAGAAGCAAAATCATTCAATAACTAATTTACACAACTAACTTACTGTTGGGGCAACTGGAACATGAATGGGTAAACATGACGTCCTGGTGCTAAAACAGAGGGATCTACAAAAAAAGAAAGAAAGAAATGCAAACATCAAACATCTTGCGTTCGAATTAAACTCCCAAGACAGCAACGCTTTATGCAACATTTATTTACTGTACGCATAAACTTACAAGGCTGTCCAGAGGGATCTTTCAGCAACTCATGGTCTTTACCTATAAGATCAGTTTATGGTTAAACGAGCGCTGTACTGTAACGTATACTGTAAGCAAAACGTGTATCTTTTAAAGTTCACATTCCTACCGTGCGTTTTGTCCTCCCGAACAAAAAAACGCTCCACTGAATAAAACTTCTCCTTGTCTGAGTAAATAACAGTGGTTTTATTGTGACGTTCGCTCCACCGTACGTTTGCCTTGCCTTTAATTTTGATACTTAAAGACTGCATTTGTGTATCCTTCGCAATCTCAAGAATGACCTGTCCCGATATAAAATCTCCGTTGGTGAAGGTGTTGCTCTGATTTATAGGATTGTAAATAACAGAAATGCTCTTGACGGTGAAAGACATTTTGTTTTCCGCTGATGCTGCAGCCGCTTTTAATGAAATAAAAGCAAATAACTATTTACAGTCAAACACGTCCCGAAGCGATCGGATCAGAAGCGCCCTCTTTAACCCTACACGGTGGGTGGGACATAGTAGAGTTTGGCGGCATAGGGTGTGGCTTTCGTGCAGTCCGGAATAAACAAACCGGTTTTATCTGATTTCTGTGTTGGACCCCATTTACGTCAGTGCACATATGTCAGGCCTATTTATCTGCACCATTTATCTTAGTCTTGATTTTGATTAAAAATATTTTGTACTTCAAAAGTATTGTAATTAACCAAAAGATGGCTGTTGCTTGTTACTTGAACTTTTTTTTATGGTGCTGGTTTAAGTTTGATCCTGATAGCAATCACAAAGCAAAGTGGCAAATATATTTATGGAAATGTATCTTCTGTGGAAAGCACAGACCATAAAATGTTTGGACTGAATCCAGTGATTGGATTTCCTGTTTGCCTGTCAAACTATGTAAGTCAAGTGTTTTGCATGTCTATGGAGAGTGCTCTGAACAGAGGGTGGAATTTTGTGCTTTCAAGCAAGGCTCATATTGCTAGGCTTTTCAAAATTGCCTACCCAACCGACTACTGCCTGCTGTGGGAGCACCATGGCTGGTACAGGGTGCATGCTGGACGTACAACAGTAACTGGTGGGTCTTTGAAAATGGTAAATAGCAAGTCAACGTAATTTCCCATGGTTTGGAAATACACTGTCAAGCATAACAATCAAAGAGCGTGAGCTCATTGCTGGAATTATTGTAATATGAGAAAATGAAGAGAAACTTTCACAATGTATTTCATTGAGCTGCACAGCACATTTTGAGTTTTGAGTGTTTTTGAGTGTCGAAGCATGATGTCTGGATCCTAACTCCCCATTCAAGTCTTGGTTCTTGTTTCTTGGTGTTAGGATCTGAACTTATGCTCTGGAGCTTGTTAACTCTATGGGGCCGTTTTTAGCCCAAAATGGAAAACTTTGCATGCATTTTGACTCATGACAGTAATGTTTTGGGATACTGAAAACGCAAACTTCAAAAAGCGGGTTTAAAAATACGTTTTGCAGGTTTTTAAAAACAGAACCGTATTTGCTTTATGTAAACAACAAAATGCAAATCTTTGAAAATGATGACATCATGCACGTGCACATGCACATGCTCAGTCTGTCTAGCAACATCAGCATCTGGGTCATTTACAATTCTGTGCCATTTCAGCTTGGTAACTTTATGATTTAATCATTTTATCTGAAAAAAAAAACATATTGCTTTAGCTCAGGATTATATTTGTTAATAATTTTTCACAACATTCTTTAAACATGCAAAGGCCAAATGTCCACCATTACTGGACATTCTCATTTTAATGATTAGGTGTTTTGAATTAATTAATGTTTACATTTTCTAAGAGCTAAAACGTCACTCACTTTACTTCACAAATGTATTTTAACAAAGTGTTCATAAACAAGCATTATCTTGAAAAAAGTTGTTGTATTTTAAGGCGCAGTGTTATTTCAATATTTCAACACCTTTCCTTTACAAATCTTTTATAAATTTTAATGGAATTTTGGCCCTAATTTAAATGATTTTGCCATTTCATTCCCTACAAGTAACCACAAACATAAAGGACAGGAATAATAGGGTGGACATCACACCAGTGAACAACAATGTACTGTATGTCAAGAATTTTTGGTCTAATACTTAATAATAATTATAATAATAAGTATAGCTGCAAGCATCAATTACCGGGTCAAGCCTATCAATGACACAGGAAATATTTTTGGATATTTTGATTAAACCCGTTAAAGAAAACAGGTAAAGCCCAACACCATAAAATGATTTATACCTTTTGAACAATAGGTGGTGCTGTCATCAAATTTTTTTGTCATCAAAACTTTTGGAAATGACACCTATAAAGTGTCACAAAATTTTCAAGCAATCAATACGAATTCCTGACTTTCAGTTGTGAGTGTCTCTAGATGCTACACACTGTGCAAATTGGACAAAAGCTATAAAAGGAGTTGGAAAAGGTAGGTTTTTGATATTCAAAATGGCCAACAGGAAGTAGCCTTGACTATGACAAATTTGGTATCACAGGACTCAGCATGACAGTATGACATTTAATTCAAATGTTAAGCATTTTCATCAATTTTGTTATATCTTTTAATCACTTTGCATGTGTTGTCCGAACTTGGTCCCAATCAACCAAACCAAGTTTCGGAGTGATTTGTTATTGCGTTCCATGAATACTGCATTTTACAACAAAATTCAAAAATTTCAACACCCCAAAATGGCCGACCATGGAACACTGGTGGACTCAGCATGCCTCAAGGAATCTAAAGAAACATGATTTTAGACCTGTTTTCAAAAGTAAAAAATCCATTTATTCTCTGGACCAGCAGATGGCGCTGTGACAAACCTGTGCATGCTACCTCAGGCATTGCCAAGATACAGCCTCATCTGTTTTTGCATGTAAGTGGCACTTCTGTTTGCTAGCTTGTGACACAAAATAGTCATATCAATTTTATTAGTCCACAACATCAAACATATTTCCCAATTTGGAAAAGACAAGTATTTAACTGTTTTTTAAATATTGTGCAAGATGGTGCTGGCCAAACAGAGTTTGAAAGATCATTTCTTTACAAGAAATTGTAAAGGTGAATGAATGGGAGAGTGATTTTGTGCTCTGTTGAGAAGGCACAAGGCATCGCGCATTATCTGACTGCAGGGTTTTAAGTTTCAAAATTTAAGAGTTTGTTGTCATATGTACAGGAAACACTCTGTTACAAGATACAATGAAATTCTTACTCTGTCAATGCTCTGGCAGTCTAAGACGTAATAGCCAAGGAACTCAGTGTGTGTGCATAAATAGGTGTTAGTGTGCAATGTAGACATATATAAAGCACTGGATGGCAGTCATTCACCATCCTGATGGCCTGAGGGTAAAAGCTATTTCTCAGTCCTGATGTTCTGACTTTAACACTTTTGTAGCTGGCTTTAACTGCCTGATGGTAGGAGTGTAAAAAGACTGTGCTGGTGACTGATGTACTTTTTTTAGTTTTGGATGTGTGATTCTCAATTCTACCTCACTGTGGTCTGCCTGTTAGAAAGCCCTGAATCCTGCTGCAAAGAGTTGGTGGAACCCTAAGGGTAAAAAGCTTATTGCTGAGCTTTGACGTGATCACTGTGTTGAATGCTGAGCTCTTCAAGGCTGTAAATGACTTGAGAGACAGGGCACAAAGAGCTTTTTATGCAATTAAGAAAAATTTTGAAGTTGACATCCTAAGTGAAATCTGTCTTAAAATAATCCAATCAATTATAGAACCCAACTGCTCTCTATGGATGTGAGGTCTGGGGTCCACTTACAAACCAAATGTTCACCAAATGGGACAAACACCCACCAGAAAGAAAATATTCTTCGCGAACAACAAAAAAAAAAAGTGCCTGCGGAGGAGAATTAGGACTGTACCTATTAATTAAAATTCTAAAAAGAGCAATTAAATTCCATGCGCATCTAAAAACCAATGATACTGAGACACTCCATCATAAAGCCTTAAACTACCAAGAGCTAAACCCAGAGAAAACCCTCCTCAGCCAGCTGGTCTCAGAACTCTCTACACTCTCAACTCTTTACAATCCAAAACCCCATCTAAGACTAAATCAAATTGTTAAAACACAAAAATACAAATATTTGAAACATTGGACCACAGCAGCAGCTCAACAAAGTCAACGAGCATGCTCTCTGTCTCTAAACAAAGAATATAAATTGGTAGAATACCTGACCACAGTGGCAGACCCTAAACTAAGACTAAGATTCCATGATCATAACCTCAGTATACAGACAGGAAGACACAAAGGGAAACAGATTGTGCCCACACTGCACACAACATGAAGTGGAAGCAGAGTTGCACTCTTTAACAGCATGCCCTAATTATACACAAATTAGGGAAACGCTGTCCCCCAGACCACTTCAAAGACTTTAAACAGATACAACAAAAGGACACACTGCCATTCTATGAGAAACTTCAACCTGCTCAAACTTGGCTGTGATGTACATCAAGTCTTGCCATGACAAAAGGACAAACGGCAAAACAAAACCATGACTAGAAGCAAAACACTGTACAACACACATAAACTGATATGACCGGATCCTATCTTTTTCTTGTCTTTTATTAGAATTTTTTATTGGTACCTTTTTACTGTTTATACAGATATATAGATTATATATACTATAGAGAGAGAGATACTTTATTTATCCCGTAGGAAATTCAGGCATCCTTTAGCATCCATGACATGACATTCACAAGACACACACAAGTACTCCAAACATCTAAGACATCAAAAAATACTCTTATAAATAAATCTAAGGCAACAAAGGTAGATAGTAAAATAAATTAAGGCATAAATGGTCTAGGCCATGTAGTCCAGAGACCAACAGTCCAAACAAACAAAGGGGGCCCGGAGGGGGGTGGGGAGTAGTTATCTGCTACTGATGTCAGTGATTGCAACTCTGTGCCCACCACAGAGCCAGTCTTCCTCATCAACCTGTCGAGTCGACCAGCATCCCTCTTTCTAGTGTATGCTTTTATTTTGTATATTTGTGGGTAAAATATTTGTATTTAATGTTTCTATGCTTTGGCAATGTAAAGACACTTTTACCATGCCAGTAAAGCTATTTGAATTATGAATCTGGAATCTGCAAATAACACTTAAACTTAACTGTCCTTGTTTTACAAGTGTGAGGGTAGTGTGTAATGTGGTATTGATATGGCGCCCTCTGTTGACCTATTCGAGCTATACGCGAACTGAAGAGGGTCCAAGGAATCTGGAACGGAAGTCTTGATGTAACCCATGATTTTCTTGAAGCACTTTATCACTATTTTTGTCAGTGCAATAGGCTGAAAGTCATTGAGACAGGCAGCTTTGCTGTTTTTAGACAGTGGTAGGACGGTGGATTTAGATATATTTCTTGTTTTCTTGAATTTTTCCTTCAAACACCATAACAGTAATATTTTATACATGAACTAAAGTGCAAAAGGTAAACTTTAATTTCAGTTTGTGTGTGTTACAATAATACAATTAAATAGAGAGACCTACAATTGCAATGCTCTTTAATTCAATCTATCTAGTAACATTTCCGATTAGATCTAATTAAATTGTTACTAGTAAGAATGCAACTGCAGAGCTCTTTAATTTAGTTATAACTAGTAAAAAATATGCTACGTTTGGTTTTTGGAGGTGAACAAAAATAACAGTTACATCGGAGGCTGAGTCATTGAGTGTTTTTGAATTGTCCGCCAGATGTCAGCACGCTACAAAAAAAAAAAAAAAATGTCTAAGGAACAAAATTGTTTACCGTAGAATTAAATATTGCATAGACTCCATAGCCTCGTGATCAACACAGAATTAATGGCAAGTGTGCTGTAAATGATAGTAGAGTTTGATCTAAATATTTAGCGCTTTTCACTGTATGCTTTTAAATTTACAGTACATGTTTGTTTAAAGGAAAAACATGGTTGCTTATATGTCGTAATTGTTTTTCAAAAATGATTTTGGTTGTAAATTGTAAATGTTAGAGAAATTTTTAGAGAATGTTGCCCTGTAAGTGTAGTTGAAAAAAACCTGCAATGCATAATGGTTTCGCTTTTGATCACATTCACATGCGAATTGCAATTACTCACTAATGATTATATTCTAAGGTTGGACTTCATAATGTGTTTCTGACTAACTGACACTCTTATATAGTCTATTTATGTGAATCACATTATTTACTTAAAGTGCTGTGCCCTGTTGTGCTCAGGTAAAGTCTTAAAGTCAGGAATTACCAATTTAGACATGGTCTTTCAGAAGTAACATCCTTAAGGATTGAAAATATTGCACCACCACCTGTATTTTAAGGTATTTAATTTTACCAGCTGACAGAAGGCGTGGCTGAGTCAAGTACAAGGTGCTGTGCGGGGGCGTGGCCATAAAGGTTTATAAGCTTATAAACATCTTTGGAGGAGGGCGTCTTTTTACCGCGGTCCATCCAATGGCAAGGAGCTGAATGAGTCGCTATGGTGACGAGATTGTTTCGACTGAGGTTGTGATGGGTTGACAGGTGCTTGACAGTCGCAGTCTCAAGCATGTACACCAAAGGCAAAAACAACGTGCCATCGGACAGACAAGCCAGAGAAAAGTAAGTTTTTTTTAATCAGGGGGTGGAGGGGGAGTATGATCTCTGCAGCGCTCTCTCACTTCGTCTCTCTCCATCTCTCTCTCACTTCGTCTCTCTCCATCTCTCTCTCACACACACTCTAGAAAGGAGAGACGTACGAGCAGCTGGTGCATGTATGCTTGGATCCTCAAGTTACGTTACGCTTTGCATTATGGCGACTTGTGCATATCTTTACTTTCCTAGACTATCATAAAGCGTATGATCGTGTAGTAGGTTATATTATTTTTGTGTATTATAAACAGAAATATTGTTTCCTCCGTTGTTCAAGGGCAGAATTTTCTGTAACAGAGTGACTTGTTACAGAAGCAGAGTGGACCTAACTGACAGTTTTTCTTCTTAACCCGTTTTTTATGCATTGACATTGTGGCAGAGTGACGGTTGTTGTCTGAATGTCGGTTCGTTTTCTGGTTTTAGACAGTGTGCTAAAGACTGAATATAATACAGTACAAGCTGTACTCACGTTAAGTTTGGCTGTTGTTTATAGATCTGTTTGATATTCAAGATGTTGTTTAAACAGTTTTTGTTTGATGTTTACTATTGTTTTGGAGTGAGGTTTACAGGCTAGGACAATATAGATTGCAGCCCCCTGCAATTCAAATCTTTGTTTCTAAGTTCTGATCTTTGTATATTATCTGTAAATGTATAAGTCAAATAATATGACTGGATTCAAAGATCCTAAATGAACTGGTTCTTGAGTTAAAGGAAGAGCAAATTTTATATTTAATTTAGAAACTATGCTGTTCCGCATATGGCTTTCTTTCTTCAGTCAAAATGATCAAAATGTTATCAAAATAATTCATATGGCCTATGTGCTATAAGTGTAAGAGTGAAAAACAAACCAAAATAGTTTGACAAGATACAAGCTATTTATAAGTTAGATACAGTTAAGCTACCCTTCTGAAAAGTAGTTATAGCTACACTACAAGTTGCTTTCAAAAAGTAGCAATCTACATTAAAGCTACTTTGATTTTTTTTTAAATAAAATTGTATATTACAAATAACTGAATACTAGTTAATGAAGAATGTTTTAAATGAAATATTTGAGGTTTAAAACAATGTAAAGCAATACAGTTATGATATTATTATAATAATAAATATGATAAATAAGTGTCCAAATACTTTTTAGGGACTGACTGGTGTTGTAGATCCTTCTGCTGGAACACATTTTACCCACAGAGTGGTTGGCCTTCAATATTTCTTTCCATCATTGATATGCAAGGAGTGTCACACCGGCCCTACTGCAAGGTTAAGCAAGCATGACGGCACGGCTTAGAAACTG
>JAZGTK010014605.1:0-13637 GCA_036877625.1 Ambastaia sidthimunki
GATCACAAAATGTTATTTAAGCCTTAGTCAAGCAATTAAAACTACCACAATCCCTGTTTTATAAAGACAAAAAGTTGAGCGATGCTGGATTCCTGAAATGAACTTCTTTTTTACACAATTAAAATTCAAGTTTAAAAAAGCAAATGTTTATTATCCCTTGATGTGGCTGTCGATTTTAGAGTTTATACAGGTAGCACAAGTGCACTTCTGTTAATCAAGAGCATAATTATTCCTGGCTGATTATTGGGCTGTCAGTACTTCTGAACTTTGCCAGTAAAAGAAATGGCTTTGTGTTTGATTGAACACTTTTGACTTTGCCAAAGTGTATGCGGGCAATTATTCATTTTTGTACTTGCTATGATGTCTAATCTACTCAAATCCAAATGGATGGAAGAGACAACAAAAAAACAGTGAAGAAGAGCTCTCAGGAGTACAGGAACATCCTGCTGATGGGCTCTGCTCAAACATTGACATCTTTCTTAATATTTGACCTGCTCTTGTAAAAGTAGAATGGATTCCAGACACACTATGCATAGACATGGAATATAAGTTACTGTCTATGTTATAATTGTATGGCTGAAAAGCTGCAGAAGTCAAAAACAGTGAGTTTTCTTATATTGTGAGTGTAGGTGAAGAGTGAAGAGCAGTAAGGGAGTGAATGAGTCCAGAGCAAAAGCAGACTGAGTGAGAGCAGTAAGTTCAGATTGAGTGCAGTTTAGAGCAGTCACTCTTTATTGTATTCTTTACGGTGATCGAACAACAATATTGACTGAATCGCTCACTGCTCATGACTGGATACCTTTAGCATCTTTAATAAACGTTAACAGATATTGAGAAACTCTTGGTTCTGTTATTAGTAATGCAGTTCTTTGTTCCTAATGTTACTAACTGTTGTTTACCAGTAACAGAGTCTCAGTGCCATTTATTTCATTATCTCTTTGCATTAATTAAATAATACATAATATATAAAAAAATACAAAATTTATTTTTTTCTTTTTTTCAAGTACAAAGAATTGTGAGAATCACGAAAGTTTACTGGTATAAGTATCGTGACAGCACTAGCAAAAAATGGCAAAAACAATGGAAAAATCTGATCATTTTAAAATCACTTTCATTTTTGCCAAACCACATTAGCTGCTTGTCAATTCAGTCAGTTCAGTTGGATTTTCCTGAAATGCCTGAAGGCAAGTGAATCAGTCGGCTTCCAGCACACGACTTTAATGACCTACTCTACAACAGTCAACAGCACTTGTTTGAAGTGTTTATGGTGCACTTGGGTCATGTCAGAAATATCGTATTTTGGAAATATTGAGTGAAGCACACATGAATGGCACCACAAAGTTATAATTGGGAAACTTGGAATTTTCTTTAAGCTTGTGTTTCCAAATTGGGGGGTGTCAGTGAAAAAACATGGCAAAGCAATAAATGCAACATCTGCATTTCATATATTCAATGAGTTATTAAAATAGTAGTAAATTTGGTAGACATTTAATCATTTATATAAGAGCAATGGCTTTTATTCTATGTTTATATTTTCGTAAAGAGAAGGTATGCCGCCATCTTGCACCAACCAAATTGACTTGAACGCACCTGATGTGGTAACTACAGACTTCCCCAATCATATATATATAAAATTCTCAGAACACACCCTGTGTCTTAACCTGACTATTGTGTTGTCCTCAGATGGCTGCTGGCAGTTGAGGGTGTTTCTTGGGAAAGGTGTGGTTAGAACTCATACTATCAGTAAGGAATGCTTATGACAGGCTTTTTCAGTCACATCTGGAGTGTCAGGCCAGCCAAGCATTATACTACTGATACTCAGCGACAGCTCTGTTATGCATGTGTATAAATGGGCATTGTCAGGTTGTCAGAGTTTTCTGTCAGGTCATTTAATGATAGTTTAAGTTACATATTATGGCAAAACAATAGGAGTATAATGGCTGAAGTCTAGGGTTCATGAACTCCTTCCGCTGGCTGGGAAAATCAAGTTTAACATGTTTGTTGTCATGTTCTTTATGTGTGTGTGTGTCATAAGAAACCCTTAGACAAGACTTGCAATAACCAATGAGATTTGATGAATGTTATTCATTTGGAACACTGAACATAATACATTTTAGAATTGTATTTTATTTTATAATAGAATCTCACAAACTTTCTGCAATCCCTACAAGATTATTGGCACTTTAACACTAAAAACTTTATGCCCGCTGGTGTGTACCTGCGGTAAATCCTTCATAACACACCCAATTACGGTTAGTGTAATTGTTGTGACATCCAAGGCAGATGTCTCAAGTGCGGTGAGACTGCAATGTTGTTGCTCTGCATTCCTGACAGAGACATTGACACAGCACACCTTACCCAAAATCACAACGTGTTGGTGCATATTCCTTTAAATGAACACTTGCATGCCAATTAGTGTTCTGAGAAGTGTTCTCCATTTCCTTCATATACACTACCTGTCAAAACTTAAACAAAATTATAAAACTGACCCTGCACTTTAACACCCATATATATCATATACTTAAGCTTTAAGAAAGCCATCCTTGAACTAGATTTCAGCTCTACACTGCTCTCTGTCAGACGACTTTACATGGAGACACCTGGGATGCTGGGATTAAACAGTATTTAGGTTTAGATTTGCTACAAAACTAATCTGAGATACAAGAATTCAATAGGTTCAATAGGTTTTTGAGAAATATACATTGTTTACTCAAATACAATTGTTTGTGTGGGCGATAACCTTCAGACTTCATTTGAAATAATTGCCTTATGAAAATGCTGAAGCTATAAACCGTTACTAAACTGGGAATTGTAATCCATTTTCCTTTTTTAAATTTCTCCACATGCGTTTGGAAGCTACAGTGTTGCACCAGCAGGCGGCAGTGTTCTACAACTACAAAAACTACACCAGTTTCATGAACTGCCTCTATGAACACTTTTGCATCAAATCATGCTGTTAATTCAATTCTTGTCCTCTATAAGGTGACTCTTGTGTTACCCTGTTACGGAGTCACACTGAATAAGAACATTATCTCAGAGGTCCAGCTGAACATGTGTCAATGGCTGATGGTGTGAAACTCTTGTGACATTTTTCATGAAGAATGTAAAGGTTTTGCAACAGTTTTTTTTTCTGCTATTCATCGTTTGCTCATTGTATTTGTTGTTGTCTTGAGATCTTAAAAATCACTTGAGATATATTTAAGAGGTTGATATGCAAAGAATGTTTGTAACTGACAATCATCTTGGATGAAACACACAGGTTCAGCTGTTGCTCTGCCTAATTAGATAATCACACACACACACACACACACACACACACACACACACACACCAATGAGTCATGATTCTTGAGTTGTGCTGTTATACACACTTCTATATTTACAAAGTTAAATATCAGTATGAACATTAAGGCAGTGACATGTAACCAAGGTATTTTATTTTGTTACTGACTGTTTATTAATCGAAGAAACAGATGACAGGAAATAGATCCAATAAAAACAAACCAAAAAGACAAATCAAGTAAACTGTCTTTATTTAATTTATTTAGTTAAGTTAGTAAGTCTTTGAAGTTTAAATATATAACAACAGTTTTAAAATACTCTACAGAACATTCAGAAAAAGAAAAATATATACTAAATGATCTCCTGCATTAATTAGTCTTCATTAACAGTGTTTAAAAGTCTGATGGTCAGTTAATATTCCTACTGGTGACATTGTTAATAAACAGTATGTTTGATTAAAACAGGAAATCTTGGAACTGGAAAAAATTAGGAACATACTGCCACAATGCACTTCCTATAAATTACTGTCATTGTGTAAAAAAACCTTGTCAAACCATTATTTTAGATAAATATGTATAATGCAAGTTTAGTTAAATATGTGCTGAAGAAAGACAGTATTAATATGTACTTTTAAACAGCCTTGGTTGAAAGAAGCCCATTTAAAGTGCTATTGAGGTATTGTGGGCAGCTGATAATCTGTCTATTCAATATATTAAATCGTCTCACGTCGACTGCTCTGGGCTGCATTTGATTGGCTTCAGGCGAACAGCTCTGGATTGAACCATTATGAGTTCTCATTGAGTTATTGTGCTGCCTTGAAACATTTAAAGTTTACTTCCACAAGCTCATTACGTACAGCAAATGCCTTAAGAATAACAGAGAGACATTACAAGTCACTACAGCTGAATGTGCGGCCAAGCAAATTAAAGGCAATGTAAATATAATGTTGTCATTAGAATGGAAGATTGTATTCGCTTCATTACTTTTATTACAACGGGCCATTTGCCTTATAAGGAGAGTCAAACTGACCCAAGACATGATCCCCTTCGTCTTTCTTAAACTGCTTCTAGCTCTGTCTCTCCCTCTTTCTCTCTCTCTCTCTTTCTCTCCCCCATCGCTGTCTATATTCTGTCTGGAAGGCTGTAAAGACTCAGTTTACAGGAACATGGCTGAAGATGCATCTTCTGTCTGGAATGGGAATATTTGCACACAGTAAGTGAAGCGTTTGCAGATGAGTGAGCCTCTTATCAAGACATTTGCTCATGTTTTGGTTTGCTTAACCATTAGTATTTTGGGTTGATTTTTGATGATCATACCAGTTTTGCTTCTTTTCCGTTCAGTGTTTGGTTTAAATTTCTAGATTCACTGAAGAAGTTTCTGTGTGTAAAACGTGGCTGTGTTGCTCATAGTTCTGATTGTTTGGTTAGCTGGAGGTTGGTAAGATGATCTTCAGAAGGACTTTCAGAGGGAAAGTTTCATTGTGACATCACGAGACACCGGATGAGATAACAGCATCCTGCAGAGAAACTTAATTTCTCCTGCTGTTCTAATCACTTCCAGCTTTAGTCTGTTACCGTGTAGGTTCATAGTCTGTTCGGCCTTCCACATACTATAAAATTTGGTGTGATGATGACAAATATTTACACATTCCTGCAGGTGTTTTTTGCTTAGGTCAGCATGGACCTGAAGGAGTCCCAGTATTGATATTATATTGGTATAATATATTGGTTATATTGGTTCCTGTGCAGCAAGTGTACAGACAAGCACACACAAATACGAAAGGCCAGGAAATTGCAAAATGTGATTGTAGAGTGCGTCCTGGGGTTTGTTAAGACGACCTCATGTGAAATTCAACAGGAGGTTATGAAGCGCTCGGGCCCCACCTCTCACTGCTTTGTGCCAGCACAGGGTCACAGATCTCTCCTTAACGGCCCGAACCTGCTGCCACAGTCCACCTAAACCCTGCATGTGACTCTTGCGTAAGCAAAGCTGCTGTGGACTTAGTTTTTAGGGCTCAATCAAAGAATCTGAGATTCTCAGCAGGGACCACAGTAAGTAAACATGCAATGTTTATTTTTTTGTTTTCTTCTATAAATTAAATGTTACATTTTTATTGTTTAAGTGTTTTGTAGGAAAATGTCATTTTTAATATCTGCCGTGTTTACTTTTGTTTTGTACTTTTGTCTACTTGGGTTTTTTATTCATCACAGGCTGAATCAGAATGCGTCACATGTATTGTTAAAGGTTCATTTAGTTTTTTTGTATTTACATCTAAGAATCAGATCAAATTGACAATGTTTCCACATCATTCACTTGTTTCTTTAGCATTTTTATATTTAAGGCACATGGTGCAGTTGTGTGCTGTTGTGTGCCTTGTTAAAGCAATAGGAGATCTGAATAGGCTCACACTAAGTGAGAGAGAGACTATCAGCGATCATTGTGAAAGGGGCAGATTTAGGGTCCCCCTGAGGTTTAGTTGAATTGTGGGAACTGCATTCAGCCTCTGCTGTCGATGACAATAGCAAAGCATTTTTGGCATTATGGGTCTTTGACACGATAACTGATGCTTCTGTTGAAGTCTTTGTTTCTTACCCTATGTGGGCCAACAGAGGAGCAGATATGATGCTCTCTTGACTTCAGCACAGCATTTTCCACCTGAACTGAAGAACCCAAGATCTGCTTCTTCATTGATGTCAGCGCTTTTCCTGAGGCTTCCGAAGCTAATTTAAAAATAGTTCTTGCAATTTTCTCATTCCTATATATTTGTTTCATCATCTCTTACTTTGATATGGGAAGCCAAACACCAGAAGTATCACAGCAGCAGTTACTCTAAACTTCACGAGGCAATGCGGCCTATCTGGCCCTTTACAAACCATAAAACCTCAGTCAAACTCATTGGACTACTGAACATGCTTTAATTAAGTTTTCACAAAATGAAACTGTCAGGAAAAAGAAACTGTCCAAAAGTAAACTCTTTATGAAAGTTGCTATAAAGTATTTAGACAAACAGATTCTAATTCAGACTGGTTGCTTGAGGTAATCTTAATATTCGTAATACTTAGAATTTTAAGACTAAGTGGATACCCTTAAGTTTTACTTTATAGATAATGGCCACCTGATCTATAAAAGTTTATATTAAACTGTTCTGACTGTACCACAAATCTTTGTTTACTTAACAGATATTCTTTACCAATCAATTCCCAGTAATTATTTTTTTTGAAGTAATCTTTATAAAAATAATAAGAATAATAGTTATTTTAATTATCAGGAAACATAACAGATCCTACACATGAGGAAACTGTTTATGATTTAAATACTCTATTACTGCTTTGTAATAATAACAAGTATAAATTTAAAAAAAAAATAACGTGGAAAGTTTAATGAATTGCAGTTAAATCATCCAAAAATGTTGACCTGGAAGAAACCCTGTGTTAAATATCAAACATCATAAATCTGTAGAGCACATCTACTGTGAGAATAAAATAAAACTTCTGTATTTCATAGAAGAAATGGTGAATTTTCCTCATGATTGTTCAGTCTGACAGCTGGAATCTCATGAATGAGAGAATGTTTACATCACCACAAATCTGTGCTGTGCTGGAGGAGCTCTGCCACGAGATCTTGTGTATTGTTGCCATAAGAGAATTTCTTCAGAAAAAAACATATTCCTGTGTGTAGTTTCTTATGTGTTCTGAGACTGGTTTAGTTTTCATGTGTAGACTTCTCTGTGTTCTGAGACTGGTTTAGTTTTCATGTGTAGACTTCTCTGTGTTCTAAAACTGGTTTAGTTTTCATGTGTAGACTTCTCTGTGTTCTGAGACTGGTTTAGTTTTCATGTGTAGACTTCTCTGTGTTCTGAGACTGGTTTAGTTTTCATGTGTAGACTTCTCTGTGTTCTGAGACTGGTTTAGTTTTCATGTGTAGACTTCTCTGTGTTCTAAAACTGATTTAGTTTCTCTGTGTTCTGTGGAGGGTATTGGACAGCGAGATATTATTTTTCCACTTCAGACATTTGGATTATTGCCATGGTCCTATTGCAAAAAGCTTTTACATAAGTGGTTTTCATATGATAAGAAAATTTCTATCAGCTTAGATATTTGTATTTCAGACTAGCCAAACAAAATGAATAGATGTGCGATTGGCTGAAACAGCATTGTCTGGAAAAGAAGACAACGCTTGGCAAGAGCACAAAATATTGAGTCAGTTATGAAGAAGGCCAGACATCCATCCACTGAGAGGGAGGGAGGGGGGCTTCATACAGTATACGACCTTAGATCAGGATGAAGTTTTGGATGAAAAGCTTGTCATGATTAAGAGATTTAAAGCCTTTTGGACTCAGGTCAGTCCTGGCTTTAAAGATTTGGTTTCAGACAAGAACAACATAATCGGTGCAAAAACTAAATGCACAGACCTTGTTACTTACATTACCTACATTACTTTTTGTGTCTTCTGTAGTTTTTATTCACACTTGACCACATAAATGTGTCTCCACAAAATGGATTTAAATCTGACCCATTATTCCTGTGCTATATGCAAATACAGTGGTATTAAAATTATTCTGTTAAATGTTTTCTTCATATGGCACAGGGTTTGGAGGTTTGCGTGTTTACACTGTATGTGGCCTGACAAAAGTCGTGTCTGATATGTGTCTTAATGTCCCTCCTGATGTGACTCTCTGTAGCATGCACAGTCCCATCTGTAATACTGTAGTAACCAAATAACAATGTGCTAACAACTACAGTCAGTCTAAACACTAGCAAGCACAAAGCAACACCCTGGCAACCACCCAGATTACCCTGGCACAATGGTGGTGAGTTTTTCCCATTTGAAAGTGCTGTTGTATTTGACCAAGGTGCAGAAATTGCTTCTTTCACATCATACAGATATTTCTGAAAACTTTTGTTGTTTTTCCTTTTGTGTTGTTCTATTAAATGAATTGATTTTCTGAGTGCTGATGGGTTATAATAAACAGCATATACTTTTGCGGCAACCAAATAGAAACATTATATCTGAAAGAAATGATTAGAAGTCCTTGAGTCATGTACAAAACACTAAACCTTATCAAAGAGCTCCTGGCATCATTCTAACCTCAACAGATGATTGTTTTTGGCAGAATGTGTGGCACACACGATTAATGCTTTAAGGAAACTATTTGAATGTCCCACAAGAATTAGCTGAAACTGGGCCTGCTGCTGTATGGTCTAGTTTTCAGGCCACTGGTGGGGGTGGCAGTGAGGTTTTAGCTTAAACACAATTACTGGCATTTTTAGCATGTGCGCTAGTGCACCTTTTATTGTTTGTCACATTAGGCTTTTACTGAATGAGTCATGTAATACTCCAGAGTTAACATGTTCAGAATAGGTAAAACATCTTTACCTCACCTGTACAAAATCTGAGTAGCTATGTGAGTATGCTATTATAATTTATTTAATATATTACCCTCTTAGACAAAGCTGTTGCATTTAACAGGTCAACATGTGACTGCTGGCCAGAGTTTTATATCATCAATCAATGAAGGCACTGGGGAACTTTGTTGGGTTGAGAAACAGAACTAATGTTGCCATTGCTTGTTTACATGGACTTTAAAGTGAAATAAAGCAGATTACAACCTCCATTTTAGAGCTGTCCAGGTAACCCTGTAATGCCTAACTAAACCTCAAGCTGACATCATGCTGAAACCGGAAGTCTTGAGTGTCATTCCTACGTGCACAAACAAAAGCATAATGGATATTTATGTCCTGGGAAACAGGTGGATACAGTTTAATTTGAATATTTATTGTAATAGTTTAAAGGTTGTCCTTTGAAAAACCTATATTGGTTGACCACAATTGATCTATGCAGCTGATGGAGTAAAAATATAATGATGGCAATTATTAGCAATTAAAGTAATTATCTCTGTTGTGTTGTATGATTATATACATATTGCGATTTGCCAGGTGGGGGAGGTTTTTGCCGATATTTCCCTACTGATGGTCCATTTGCATTATCAGAGAAAATTGTTCTGTTATGACTAAGTGCTGTCTGATGAGGCAGTTGAATTAGACCTGCAATCTCCAAAATGTGTCCTGTGCTGGCAAAATGAGTCACATTTAGCACATTTTCAAAAACAAGTTGAATGAGCTTCATCTGTCTGAAGCACCAGTCATTGGGAAGAGAGCAGAAAATGGCAGTGTTTCATGGATTATTACAATAAAGGAAATATTTGGGAAGGTACACCTTTCAGAAAACATGTTTATCTGCCATTTGGAGCATTGGGATTACTAGACTTGGGCTCAATTAACTCATTTGTGGGAAAACCTCAAAATAGATCAAAATAAAAAAAATTTACCTGCTTGGCCTGTAACTTGTAATTAGCCCTTGCACATTCTGACTCATTTTGCCAGCACGTCACAAATTAACCTTTTTTTAATAATAACATTCATGTTATGAATGTTTTCTCACATTGCATCTTATTTACATATTATAGGTACATATATGATGATATGAAACATATCTGCCACCGTGCTGTCTATGTTGATTGATATTAAAAACTCTGTTTAGTCAAGTGAGTGTTTCATATTCCCAGCAGATGAATGGACACTCCCAAATACGCAGGTCCTGATTTGGCCCCTGTCCACTGTAACCCTAGACCACCCTGATGTGCCACTTCCCCACCGACTGCGGCCGAACCTCTTCACCCTGTGTGTTTGTGACAGCTGTAGCGCTGGGGTCACATGACACCTGCTGTCAGAATCCTTAGATGAACCCCGTTGAATCACGCCAGCTCAGAGCAAGAGCCCTGGGAATAAATCAAACCCCTTCCAGTTACCGGCATCACGGACAGTTTGCGCTTCATTAGTGGCAGATTAATATGCAGGCAGGGCAGCGGCTGAGACTGCTTTCATGAGCTGGATATACACCCACTGAGAAGATTAATGTGCAAATTCAGCTCTGTCATGCTAATGAAACCATCAGTCAGGATTTACTGTAAATGATGTGAAAGAAGACAGTTATTATCTTTGTGTCTCACAACTACAAATTAATTTTAACTAAAACTCAATGTATAGTTGATCCCAAGATTATTTTTATTTTGTTCTGTCATTTTTTAATGGCTGCTCATGTTGTTCATTCTAAACTGAAACAAACATTTAGATTCCGCCATTATTAACACAACCTCATGTTAAGTGACTTGTGTGAAAGAATGTGAGTGAGTGTGTGAGTGTGTGAGTGAGTGAGTGAGTGAGTGAGTGTGTGAGTGTGTGAGTGTGTGAGTGTGTGAGTGTGTGAGTGTGTGAGTGTGTGAGTGTGTGAGTGTGTGAGTGAGTGAGTGAGTGAGTGAGTGTGTGAGTGTGTGAGTGTGTGAGTGTGTGAGTGAGTGTGTGTGTGTGTGTGTGTAGGCAGCAAGGACTGGATGTGCCGAGTACTGTACACAGCTGATACATGCCTTTCATTCCTGAAGTATTCGAGTCGTTCTTGCATGTCTACAGCCTTTGAGCTGTACTGAGACTGACCCTCACAGCTAGAGTTTCAGACCACCAGAGACTAACTGCCATCCACAATGCACCTGCTGGATCACTGTCTATAGAGAAGCCAGAACATCAATCCAAGGTCCTCACTGACGTTTACCCCGGCAAATACCTGAATATCAGTTTACAGAGAACTGAGAGACCAAAGGAGACGCATGAGAGGTTTGTCTTTGGGTCTGTGAATATTTGTCCAGTTTGATTTTATTGAATTTTGAAACTAAAAGACAATCATGACATAATCATCACATTCAAATTTACATGATGCATCAGAGATTCATGTTGGTTAATATATGTAATGTAGTATTGTTACAAAAAGCAAAACAAAATGTTCTGCCCAGAGACTGGACACGTTCCTCCTTACAGGGCAGTTAGAGGTGACTAAAGCACCTGCTGAAGATCCAGCCATTGAGAGTGACTCACCGTCCGGGGCGTTTATTTCAGTGAAAGGACTGAGAAGCATGTCATACTTTAAAAGAGTGCGGTAAATTCTCCTTTGAAAGTTAAAGATAACAACACTTCTGATGCCACACAGGTGCTGCAACCGAGTTGTTTTTGTGTCAAGCAGTGTAGGACAAATTCTTGTGTAAAACTGAAGTGGGCTTAACTGTACAAAGGCACCTGAAGTATTTTATCATCTAAATCATCATCAGAATAATCAATGAAAGCTGTTGACTGACAGTCATCATAGACCTGTAATACACACCGCATCTGCTCTGTGTTGGAGATCTGCGTTCAAACTGTGTGTTTAGTGATGTTAGTTTCCTGTTTATAAAACAGGACCATAATAACATCTCATCTCAACTTGTATTTTTAGAGGTGTGCTATACTATAACTGATCAGTCATATGAGTTTGACTTGGGATAGTGGTTTTTATTCTAAACCATCTGATGGGTATTGCAAACTGGACAAAACTAATTTGCAGTAATCTGATTGACTTTACTTGAGTAAGGACACATTTTCTTCTCACAGCCTCTTTACGTTTCAGTTAGGTGGCTTTTATGTCTGAGTGATTCTTGGCCAGTTTAAGCAGCAGAAGCCCCAGACCTGCTGTCAAATGTCTGGCTACGCAAGGCTAGTAAGCGATCACCTAACTAACAATACTGTAGCAACCACCCACATATGCCAAGAACTGAATATCAACATACTGAAAACATGTTAGCAAGTTGCACAGACCTCACTAACATTTCTCTCCAAAATCGAGTTTGCATTTGTGCTAGTTTTGATCTGTTGATTTTGTAACTCAAAAAGAACCACAGTTGGACTTCTGCACGGTGGACGTGCAGATTTTAGTCCCTAAGGTCCAGTTTAAGATCTGAAATACACAGACTGAGGTTTTATCATGAGCACAGCAGGAAGCCCATCCCATTAAAGAGTCATTATAAAGAAGGGAGGGGCTTCAGAGGATCGCTAACTCTGCAAAATCACTCTTTAGATAAGACGACAAAGTTCACAAGCGTTTAACTTGCATTTAATGTTACATGAACATGTTGTGGATGCAGCGATTAACTGTGTATTTGCACTGCTTGTCAGTGAAGGATAACATTCTTGTTTTAGTATATTTAATCTGTTTAAAGCTATGTTAACCAGTTTGTATTGAATAACATAATGTAAAACACAACTGACAACAGAGTTATATGTAACTCTAGGGTGAAATAAATGTACTGAAGTGATATCTGGACCTGTGATGTGGTCAAGTCCAGAATCACTTCATTTTCTTTGTCACAGCTCTGAAAGTTTTAAATCTGATTGAAACTTGATGCGTCAGGAACGCATCTTATTTTGTGAAAGCCCCTTTTATGGCTTATATTTTGTGACTCTTTTGAAGTGAAAGACAGGCTGGTCTAACCATGTTGGGTCATCAAAAACTAGCCTTTCCCCAAACTGCTTAGTTTCTTATAAACATCGTTCTTGATTTTAAAAGAGCATTTCATCCCATAAATCATTTGGATTCACTTATTCTCTTTGTCTCTTTGTTTGAAGTGAGAAAAATGAGAAGAGCAATTGACTTGCTAAGCACTATCAAGAATCTTTCATCCTCGTTGCTGTGGCAATAAGCTCCTTTATACTAAGCAGAGAGCAGCAGCCCAATGTGTGTTCAATCATAGACGCTTTCAAGGCCCTTTAGCCTTAAAATGTTGCTTTCCTCATTATTTTTCTAAGCAAAAATTGAATTTTGTCTAATACTTACACATCTTTTTCCTATTATAAACGCAATCTAAATGAAATGGCCTCAATGTCTCTCTGAGTGTAGCTCTGAACAACTGGCACCGCCCGCTGCCGAATCAGTTTACCCAATGAGAGCAGCTTATTGTTCCTCAGTACATGTGTGTGGCAGACCGGTGGCAGGGAAGCTAGGTCAATGGTTTCTGAGGAAGGGCACAAACAGCTATAATGATTTTCTTGGAAGCAGCTGGCAGAATTGCTGTTGGCTCAGTACTGGAAATGTAATTGCTAATCACTGCGGAGTGAAAAGGTGTGTGTCACATCACAGATAGAGGACAATCAGACCTGAGATTTCTGCTGTTATAATGTGTTTCCTCCGGCAGAGACTCGTTCCCAAGACAGTTTGAGCTGCTTATTCACCTGAGGGTCGGAAATAAAGGTTAAATGCTGCCAAAATTGAAGTCTTTTTTTTTTACACTAATAGTTTCCTGTATTCTGTGTTGTTATTATTGTTATTATAGTTTCTGGTTCATTTAAATTACTGCAAAGGTGCCAAATCAAATTTTCCCTTAAAGGAACAATCTATTATTTACTCCACAAGCCATGGATTACTTTCATGGCAGACCAATGTGCTTTTTGGAGTTTCAACTATTCAATGCCATAACAAAGCTGGGAAGAGCCAAAATGT
>JAZGTK010014606.1:0-13636 GCA_036877625.1 Ambastaia sidthimunki
CATAGTAGTAAGGATCTTAGTACTATAACCTTACTACTAAGGATATATGTCCTTAGTAGTAAGGACATATATCCACCCACGTATCTGTTTTAACACTACATTTTTAACTGAAAGGCGCTAGTGTCCTGGGCTTTTCAAACTCAGCGTCTAGGACCCACCCCACAGTTATTGTACGACATGTTCCTAAGTGAAGGTTTTTCTGTATGGACAGTGTGTAAGGCGCCCTTGTTGCTTACAGATGTTTGAACCTGAGTATTTCAGTACATAGACAGACCTGAAGACCTACTTGAGACTGGGATCTGATAGTGGGTAAGACAGTCATTCATGCTCTTTATTCTGTAGCTGGTTGTAAGTGTAGTTCTGAAAAGGCATCATTTGTTTGCAGTTGCTACTTGGTATGATATGTTGTTTTTTTATGCAAACAATTTATTTTGTGTGGATTAAGTGTCAAAATACTTTTATACTTAGAGTACATGACTCCAGTTTCAGTGTTCAAGTTCTATAGATCTGCATTATCTAATAACAATTAATTTAATACATTAATTTATTTTATGTGAGCGGGCAACTTAAAAGTAGAATACTGAAATTTTAGAATACATGACCAGTTAAGCTGTGTAATTTTATTTATTAAAACCATGTTTATAATGTATTGGCCATGGTCTTTTATTCTTTATCAGACCTTTAAGTGATAATGGCTGATGGTATTATTTATTTTTCTAGCATTCCTTGACTGTCAAATAGATACTGTTAATAACTAAAGTTTTGTTATGCCTTTTAAGATATACTTGAGATGTAAGGTTTGCTCAGTGGTATATTGTTGACAGACCTGCCTCGTTTACAAATTTGGCCTTTTCATTATAGTTTTGCTTTTTGGGTTTCAGTGTATGATGAGTGCAATATTATAGTAAATAAGTCATGAAAAGACATTGTTCTAGGGTGAGGTCACAACATTAACTGGAACAGATCTTTTCACACTTAAAAAACATGAATTAAAACACATAATTGTGTATTAAAAAGCACACAAAAGTTAAAGCACCATTTCAGGGGTGAACAATGGCCAAAATAACAAACAAAAGAAATTACCAATCAAATAAAATCAATTAAATTCATTATCAAAAGATAAAAGCGTGATGACACTCAAATTGATTTCAAAACAGTATAAACTCAGTGTTTAGGGTCATGCAAGAGCCTCTCTGAAATCAGTCACTGGCTGCTGAAAACAGGTTGTACCATCCAGGCAACAAAAATCCACAACATATCCAACCAAAATTGTTCAACTATAACATTTTAAGATAAATATTCAATTTTATGTATAGCAAAAGATTGAGTACAAGTATAGCCAAAAATACTTAAACTTTTGTGTCAGTCAAAAGTCAAGTATACTTAAGTGTAAATATATTTCTGACACATGAAAAAGGTATACTAATAGCACACTTGAATAAACATCTTTGTAAGGACAGTTGCCAGTTTTAACAAAACATAACAAAACAATTTTTTTGTTTACAGTGAGGTTAAACCAAAGATATTTACTCAGGAAGTCACACATCTAAAAGCTGCAATTAGACAATCTCATAGTTTTGCCAAAATTCAATCTAAATCATTCCATCATAAATGCAGTTTTTATGTTGACGATATCATTGTCCATTAATTCATTTGTCAGTCCATTAAGGATTTCAGTCTTAATCAATGTTGGGTAGTGTTGGGTTACTCCATTCTTTTTTTTTCACAAAATTAAACTGGAATGTAAAGATAAAAACATAAGATATAAGATAAAAACATAGCAAAAATAAAATATATACCAAATAATACCCATGCACCTCTGCATCAAGCTATTGCACACATACTGTAACAAAAGAAAACTGGAAACACAGAAAACTCTTAAATCAGCTGTGCAAATTGTTAACCTTTATTTGCATCTATAAAAAGATAACAAGGTTTAGGGGTTAAGGTCCTATATTTGCCACATACATGTAATGTAATAGTGAAATGTTTAATGAATGCTTTTATAACACTGACCCGTTCACCTTTTGTGTCTGTGATTGCAGAACTGGTACTGTGTCCCCTCACAGCGTATCACCTTGTAGTTTCTTTCCTTTTTTCACTTTTGTATTACAGTTTGTTCAGTTGCTTTATCTGCCTCCTCACTGCTTTTGTTTGAGATGAGGTTGAGCTTGTGTTAATTATTAATCCAAGCGCCCACAAAACATCTAGTAGATGATAATCTTGGGTTATTTCGAAGTGACCTCTTTTCATGAATTTTCAGGTCATTTTTGACCATTGAGTTTGGACTCCATCAAACTGGTTATTCCCTTTAATTTTTAGAAAGTTAGCAAAATAAAACACAGTATTACCACTTTCATGTCATCTGAAGCATTATCCAAATAACACTGAAGAGTCAGAAATGTAAATAAGACATTTTATTCTTATAAAAGTCGAAAATATCAAAATACAATCACACAAGGCATGTGTTCATCACAGTGGTAAACTACTACAGTCAGTGTAATTAAAAGTTAAAGGTGATTGGACATTTACAGTAGTGATATCTTGGGTTTTGCCATGTGATTGGTGGAAGCTTAGTGCTGTGATATGGCTCTGTTGTCTCATGTCATCTGTAGTTTTAGTGTGCAAATGTCATTGGGTCTCCCAAGACCTCCGGCCTTATGTCTCTTGAAATTTGCATTAACATTGCATAACATTTGCATTGCAGTACTTGAGATGTGGGGGTGGTGTTCTTTTTGACTGTACAAGATGACCTGGGCATCACTCCACAGAGTTTCGCTGCCTCTATCTAAAATAGCTGGGTTTTTATTTATATAAAATTAATTTACTATTATAGTTTAGAAGAGCTTATTATATTCAATTCAATTCAGTTTTATTTATATAGTGCTTTTTACAATGTTACATTGCTTCAAAGCAGCTTTACACAAAATATAAGATATATTAAGACATTAATAAACAAATTGAAAAAAACAGAATGAATAAAAACAGAATTCTACACAATATATGGTATTAAAATACACACAATACACACAGAACAAAATACATACAAGTAATAAATGTTTGAATGAATATTTTGATTGAATGATTACAGAATCCTAAGCTAAGTATATGTCAGCAGTCTCCCAGTAAGCAAGCCAACAGGGCGACAGTGGCAAGGAACCAAAACTCCAGTGGTTTCCATATATAGATAGAGAAAAAACCTTTGGAGAAACCAGGCCTAGCTGGGAGGGCCAGTTCTCCTCTGGCACGTTAAAGCTGCAATTTGTAACTTTCCTGGATATATGTTAGTAAGATATCTGTCATATACTTGACTTAGCGCATATACCAAATCATTGCTGACAGTTGAACAGACAAGATCCAAGCAAAACAGGTTTTATGAAACCATTTATTTAGCATTAAACACATCAGATAAGTTTGTCTGCCATGCTGTCATTTTATTCTGTTGTGATAAAGCTGAAATCTGTAACTTTCTGTCACCATAAGTTGCTTACAGAGTGATTTTCTTAAGGTTGACAAGTTCAAATTCTAAACAACTGTTGTAAAAACAGGCTACAAGCGTTCCAGCACACACATATGCAATATAATAGCTGAATCCTCTTTTTCTGTTTACAAAACTGAGATGTCTTGGGAAATCAGACCTAAATTTATGATTCATTATTACAAACTAACGAATTAGGGCAAAGTAAGGAGACTATTTTGACCACTGATCTTTTATGTACTTGCTTAGTAACTGAGTTTTGTTTATTGTTACCCAATAAAGAATGTTGTTCCAAAAACATTTGCAATGAAAGAATCTATCTGATTACAGAATATAACTACTTTGTTATGTACTATCTCTCTTTTAGGCTTGTCACAATCACTGGGAGATCCTCGCTGTTTTTTGGTTATGGTGATGTCAACATTAATGACTGCTGTATAATCATTAAAGTAGCACCAGTTCATCACCTTTGTCTTGTATTGGAACTTGGACTCTGAACTAGAGCCAAAGTTTGGAGGAATTGTGATTCGGTAAACATGCGTAGATTCCGAAAATGCCAACATCTACGAATAATTATATTGTGCTTTACTACCTTATTGATCATGATGAACTGGGAAACACTTGACAATAAAATTGTGACACATGTGAAGTCTTACACTTACCGCTACTTATGGAATAGCTTCAAGTTCATCAATACAAGCTTTAGAGTCAGTCCTGCACAAGCTATAAAGTACCGGCATAATGGATACCTCTTAAACCATGCAAGGAAATGTGGTGTAAAAGACATTCTACTCTTGCTATTTGTGAAAAGCTCTTCTGAGAACTTTGAGAGAAGAAAAGCCATTCGCTCTACTTGGGGGAGTGAGGCATACATTGAAAGGACATTGGGGGTCACTGTAAAGGTGCTGTTTGCTCTTGGCCTTCATCCTGATCTGCAGCAGAGAAAACAACTTAAGGAACAATTGCTCTTAGAGGATCAAAAATATAAAGATCTCATCCAGCAGGACTTCATGGACACTTTCCACAATCTTACTCTTAAGCTTCTTTTGCAGCTTCGCTGGAAAGAAACCTACTGCCGCCATGCCAAGTTCTTTATGTCTGCAGATGATGACGTGTTTGTCCACATTGCAAACTTAATTCACTACCTGCAAGAGATTGCCAGCAGTAACGTTGAAAACTTTTGGATAGGTCGAGTGCACCGTGGATCGCCACCTGACCGGGACGAAGCAAGCAAGTACTATGTGTCCCAAAACATGTATCCATGGTTGTCCTACCCAGATTACACTCCTGGGTCTGGATATGTCCTCTCGAAAGATGTGGCTTCTAAAGTCTATTGGGCCTCACGTACCTTAAACGCTTCCCTTCACATTGACGATGTGTTTTTCGGTATCTGTGCCAACATTATTGGAGTCTCTCCCAAGGATCATGTGTTCTTCTCAGGGGAGGGAAAAGCTCCCAATCACTATTGTATCTATAACCAGATGATGACCTCACATGGTCACGTGAGTGACATCTATGAATTGTGGAAACTTGCAACAGATCCTAAGGTTAGTCAGATGTCCTCGGGACTACTTTCAAGGCTCTACTGCACACTTGTGAAAGTGAGGTTCCTATGCATGCCATTTGTTTCACACTCCTACCCATGCAAAGCAGCTTTTATGTAGAACGTGACAATTTAACAACTGATATGAACCATCTCTTCTCACTGTTTAAAATACTATTTGTACATTTATATGTATTTATATGGCATTTATATGTAAAAAAATATGTTTACTTGTGGTAATACAACTGACTATAGTACTCTGTAATTAAGTTATATCCCTCACTTAGCTGTCTTTTCTGAAATATTTGTTACCATTAATTTAATCTTATGGGATAATGTTTTTTATGTGATGAATAAAATACTGGAATAGCATTTTTAACAAAAACAAATGATTCAGTTAACTCATACTGGCAGGTCAGATGGATTCATATATAAATTTATTAAATAATGATTTATGATTAATTAAATAATAAAGTTAAGTTTTAGTACAGTTAAAAATGTGCAGCAAATAGTACAAGCCTGCATTAAACTTTAATTCTGTAGTGTTTCGGGAATTTCAGGTTTTTTTAAACAAGAAAAATTTTTACTTGATTTAATGCATTGTTTATTAATTGTTGTGAATTGCAAAAAGTTTAGTTGTATACTATAATGATGGCAGATCTAAATGTTTTGGCAAAACTGCAGCACAGCCTTTAGCAGAAAGCTGTCTGTCAATAACAATAAAGTTGTGTTACAATAACCTAATGGGATTCTGATAAAAAATTAAGGTAAAATTAGGGTAAAATAAAAACAAAAAAACCTAAACAATTACTACCATATTTTTGCATAAAATTCATATTTTCATTTTTATGTTTATGTAACATCTCACCATTGATTTGAATAGGGTAAGCAACACAGTACAATTTGATTATATGCTTTTCATAAAAGCTTTTGGAGATCAATTGTTTTACTACCAGATTATTTTGGTTTTATTGGACACATTAAGGCTCAGTACACACACCCTCTATAGTTACATATGGAAAATGGGTGGATTTGCATTTCAAATTTGCTGTGATGCTGAATGCAATGTTTTTTTAAACGTTAAGGTATGCATAAACAACTTTGAACACATCACGTAAAGGGTAAACCTCACTATAAACAGGTTAAAATCCAGCAGACAATGGTTAAGCCAACACTAACAGCAAAATTACACAGCATTGTACATACTTTCAATTTTGTAGTAATAGTGCCTTCTCTCCCAGCATGACAACACGCCTATGCATTAAACAAAATCCCATATTGTTTTACAGCATCTAATGGAAGAATATGGCTGACCCACACAAATGTTGTTTGTCTGAATGGGAGCAAAATCTAAGACAAAGCATTCAAATGCTGACATGTTCACATCTTTGTGAACTTATAGACTACATCTGCTTTAAGCACTATTGATTCCGTTTCTCCTATTGCTCCATTCAGTATTTGTTCCTTAAACATCTATTAAACCTTTACAAATGAGGCTGTTTTAACTAGCTTACCAAAGACATTAGACAAAATTCACAGACAATAACCATAATCCTTTTTATTGTCAAATGGGCCAAACACAAAACATTTAGTTTTAAGATGTTAAGACCCACCTTTGTAACGGACTTCACAAAAAGTACTTGATAAAACAATATACAATTAAATACATTCCACAAAAAAAAAAAAAAAGTGCCTTTATATTACTGAATAGGTGAAGTGAATCAAGTTAAACTGCACACATATGTTAGCATAACATAATTGGCAGACTTGATGCAGCACTTGTATCTTTTAGTCCACAAGTAAATTACTAAACGATGAAGAACATCTAACACATACATTTCGGACATACTAGGGAAAAAATACCTGATAAAGAATACATGTAAAGAACCCATTTTTGTAAACAACCACCAGTAAATACTGATATGGTTGTAGTCTACAACCGTCCACACAGAGTCACGTTAAGTATTGATTTCGTAAGTCAGATCCGCAGCCAGCATCGAGGAGAGTAGGTTTATTCTTCCAATAATAAGCGCAAATGGAGATCATTCGACAGCTATCCCTGTATTAAAATCTCAAAGTTTAAATCAGGTCTGCAACATTCATGGGCATCTCCTCAACAGTTGTGTTGTAAAACGTCTCAATATCTCGAAGAATTCTTTTGTCTTCTTCAGTAACAAAATTAATGGCAACACCTTTTCTGCCAAACCGCCCACCACGGCCAATCCTGCAAGGGAATTAATTTTTTTTTTTATTAAAGGTCAACACTGAATGCTGAATGGTAACTGATAAAAACTGATTTTACTCACCTATGGATATAATTCTCTCGATTTGTTGGTAAATCGTAGTTGATAACAAGAGATACTTGTTGCACATCAATTCCACGTGCCTGAGAAAGTCGTTATAAGTCAGTAATATTAAACAGGCTTTAAAACGTTAAACAATGAGTTACAGCCTATTGGAATTCTGCAAACGTACTTACCAGCAAATCTGTGGTTATGAGCACTCTGCTGGAGCCAGACCTAAACTCTCTCATGATTATGTCTCGCTCCTTCTGATCCATGTCTCCATGCTAAAAAAACAAGCATTGCTTTCAATTTATTAGAAGGCAGTACAACATCATAACACCATGTTTATGTATTCAAGTATGATCAGTCATTGTAAATAACAGCATCTCCATGAGAGTTCAGTCCCGAAAGATGATTGCCATCATATCATACTTTAATACATCCCTCATAAATACAAATTCAACATCTAACTTAAATCATACAACCATTTAGGAAAATTATATTACCACCCATATGCTTTAAACTATATACAATACTGTGCTGTATTCATTTTAAACCAATACTTTTATAATTGGGTGTCATTGGCTGGATTGTGCTTACCAGAGCAGACACTGTAAAATCCCTCGCATGCATCTTCTCAGTCAACCAGTCGACCTTTCTCCTTGTGTTTAAGAAGATAACAGCCTGGGTGATTGTAAGAGTCTCGTAGAGGTCACAAAGCGTGTCCAATTTCCACTCCTACACAATTTAAGTTAATTGGCTTTGGTTAACAAGAGAACATGAAAGTCAACATATAAAGATCAATATCCTAGATTCATGTGTGGCACAGGATCTTGAGACCTAGGACACTGGACATTAAGAAAGAGGTCCGCACTAGCCTCATTTCCGACCTTGTGCTTTTGATCTTCCTTCTTTGTCATTTACCGGTACTAGCATGAACACCAGCACTAGGCCCAAAGGTCTTGAGCTGGTGATTTTAGCATGGTGCTTTTAAAAAGAAGGGACGGCAACTTGCATATAAAGATTGCAAATTAAGCAGTACCTCACCTCTCGTTCTACGTTGATGTAAAACTGCTTGATACCCTCCAAAGTAAGCTCCTCCTTTTTCACCAGAATGCGAACAGGTTCACGCATGAACTTGGTGGTTACCTCCAACACATCAGCAGGCATGGTGGCCGAAAGCAGCACAACCTGGTCAAGTAAGTTATTATAGCATGACCTCCCCCAAAGAAAGAAGAATGACATCATAAACAGTGAGGTCCAGAAGTCTACTAGTTTAAATGCTTTTCGTTTTCCTTTTTTGGAAATTATACTAATAGGATAATGTCAAAACAAAATTTCCTAACATTAGATATTATTTGGCACACTTTTGCTTTAATGACAGGATGCGAGCTACATGGACTTTGTAAACAAGTTTGTGAACATCCTACAGTCTGTTTTCTCAGCATGACTTTAAAAAATAAAGTGTGCTTTCAATAGAAGCAAAAGACTCTGACTTTAAACACAAAGGAGCCAATGAAAATAGCCAATGTCACAAATTTGCTTAAATTTGATTAATGACGCAGAAAGCGAGCAGCATCTTAAACACACTGCTTATAAATAACTAAGTCTAAAACACAAAAATCTAAACTTCTGGGATTGAAAGAGTTAAATACTAGATTTTAATGCTGCACCAAGACTTCTGAACAACACTGTCCATTCAATTAAGAAAAATTACACTGTATGTTGCTCTGGACCTTGAAACACAAGTCACAGGACATTAAGAAAGAGGTCCGACTCAGTTTCATTTGCAGTGCAAGGCAAGTGCTCTTCTTCCACTTTGTACTCTGCTAGCATTATTACATATACCAGGAAGACCTGGACTCTGCAATTTTAGCACAGTTCTTTTGAGTGGAAGTTAACTCATCCCTGATAAATTGGCCTTGACTTACTTGGATGTTTGTGCTTAATTTTTGGAAAATTTCATAAATTTGATCCTTGAACCCACGACTCAGCATCTCATCGGCTTCATCAAGAACAAACATCTTGATCCATTTTGGAGCTGCAGTCAAAACAAAAAAAACAAAACTTTCAAAAACTTTAATTTAGTCATCAGGGCAAAAGCTTGCAAGTTTGGGGGAAAATGTATGATCAGTAAAGTTTTAAATATCTCCATAGCAGGTCAGTCCCGAAAGATGGTTACCATCACATCATACTCAATCCCAACGGCTAAGTTTTAACATAAGCATGTATGTTTTAGCCAAAATCATTTGCATGCTTTACTTACACAAGTACCTCCTGTTCAGCATGTCAAACACACGGCCTGGCGTGCCAACGACAATATGCGGAGCTTCAGCCTGAAGTTTTTGCATTTCGTTCCGCACATTGGTGCCTCCAATGCAGGCATGGCATGAAGCACCCATGTAGTCACCCAAGGCCAGGATAACCTTCTGAATCTACAGAGTGGACAAAAGTGACTGGTTCATATACATATTTAAAAAAAAAAACCTGTAACCTCATGTAATGAAGTTTGATGGTTAGAGATACGTTAAGCTGCAAATGTGACTTCCAAAAATGTGCAAATGCACAATTAGTGGACAAGTATGATCAGTATAAAAAAGGTCATCTCCATAACAGGTCAGTCCCGAAAGATGGTTACCATCATCTCATACTTGTCCACCGAACTATTGTTACACTAAGTATATGCAAATCACATGGCTTGATCCAATTTCCAAATAGTGAAAATTCTGGCCATTACAGAACCACTGACTTTTTTGGGGGGGCTGAAATGCTAGTCTGATAATTACCTCCTGCCAAAAAAAAAGTTAATGTAATTATACAAACACAAAGGTCCACAATTAATGACTGATGTAGCAGGAAGAGCAGAGAGAGTACCTTGAATTGAGCTACTGCCAGAATATGCCGCCTTGGTCTGAGACACATTTAAGTTTATCATGACCTCAGGACCAGCATACCTGCTGAGCAAGCTCTCGGGTTGGTGCCAAGACCAAGGCCTGAGTCTCTTTCTGCTCAATCTCCAGTTGCTGCAGGATGGAAATGGCAAATGTGGCCGTTTTACCAGTGCCTGACTGAGCCTGAGCAATAACATCATAACCTGTAAAATAATAAGACAGACTTGCACTAATGCCTACACTAAACACAAAATCATCGTAATAAAAAAACACATTGAGGTCTGTAGACACTGTTGTTTGTACCTTTTATGCAAGGAATTATAGCTCTCTGCTGGATGGCTGAAGGTTTCTCAAAACCATAAGCATAAATTCCACGAAGGAGGGTTTCCTTTAGGCTCATGTCATCAAAATTGTCTGTAATCTCATTCCAGTTACTCTGTAACACAACATTATATATATGAAAATTTTGTATGCAATGGTCTTTAGATTTTACTTTTATTTGTAAAGTCTTACAGTTCACTAAAATGTAACTGCCCCATAAGTTAAGCATCCTTTCCTCCAAAAATACTTAAACTCGCCTTAAACTCATACCTAAATGATAGTTATGATGAGCATTAAAATCACCATAGTCTACACATAACACACCTAACATCCATTCTCTTTTTTATTGTCTTTGCCTACTTCTGCTAGAAACAACATCGCATTGTTCAAGAGTGAACACATGTAAAACTGTTTTCCACTGTTTGTCCATCAAAATCAAAGCCACTAAGATTTTAAATTAGCTGGGCTTGAATTTACAATATTTTATTTGCTAGTTACAATTACAGATACTTAACCACTAACCACAACACCCTACTTAGACCCCCAAGATACAAACCTCGATGACACCATCAGGCTCCATTCCTTCGGGCCCTCCATGATCTCGATCACGTGAGCTAAAAAAAGGCAGTATGTATTAGGTGCATTCACACATCTTTAGAGAGTATTGCATAATTCCAACTTCCTTGGGATTCGCAAAGTCTGTGCTTGTACGTTCTAAAAATGCCACGCAGTAAGATATAAAAGATCATAAGCAAAAGCGTAAAAAAATACTTAAAGGTTTTTTTTTGGTCCTGTGAAAAATGACTCAACCCTGGCTTAAAGATCCAGTTTAGAACCCATGTCCAAATTTGGTCAGAATTATTCCCTGCATCGTTTCACCTTTGACATAATATGAACAAACGTCATATTAATGTACCATATAGGGGTAAAGAGACAAAAACTAAAATGGCTTAACCTCACATGAGAGGGTTTTTAAGGTGAAGGAATTGAAGACGATATGAATGCAAGGCCTCAACCATGGAGGCCACGCGTTAGATTTCAGGGTGGGCGTTAAGTCTTACTAGCGTCCATCGACTCAAATTATATTGATCGAGTCTTCAAAAAAATAAATAATACCCAAGTTGAATACAGATTTGCGTGAGCGATAAATATTCAAGAAGACACATCTAACGTGAGTTAGACAGCTGCGCGGCCTGGCTAATATCACATGCGCCATGTCAAAATCCAAAACACCGGTGCTTATAATTAGCCAGACTCATGTCTTATTCAATAAAGCGAACATTATCCGATATTAAATGAGGTTTGATTACTCAACACAAATGTTTTACCTGTTGTACTCAGCAGAACCGCTAGACATGGTCCGTTCAAGACTTCGGCATTCACTTAGAAAGGAAGAACATGTGTGTCTCAGGCGATTTTATCTAACCGGAACTCGTTTATGCACTTTTACAGTAAAACTGCAAGAACGTCCAAACGGCTACACAGGGTTTAGTTATTTATTTCGTATAGCAAGTGCAGTAATTCGAGTTAAACACGCGCAAAAAAACAAAAGTTTTTTTTGTTATGTCAAAGTTACCCAGACCTATATGTTGTGGCATGGCACTATATGTAGAGGCGCAGGGATATTGCAGCACAGATAGGGTGTGGTGGAGGCGCTACGGGGTCTCCACATTTCTGGCCTAGAAACGGAACTTACATGAGGTGTATTTTTCCTCAATTTTGCTATTATATCCCCGAAAGCATTTAACCTGTAAAACCAAACACATGTACTTGTTTATGGCCATATGAGAGATGATGTCTGGTGTCCTGTATTTAGAAACACACAGCATCTCAAAACAAGTAAATAGAATACAAATTTAATTTGTCATTACAGCCCAACCATTTGGGGGGATTTTGGACTGGTAATGTGTGTTGCAAAGTAAGGCAACTGATATGTATGTTAGCAAAGTCATTAATTTAGAATTAAGTCTCCTTAAAACTCAATGTGAGCTTAAAATGTTTACAGTGTAAATACTGCGTTTTAAATAACCTTAATAACTTTAAAAACAACAACGAATTAAAATGTTGAGCAGTGAAATGGAAGTATTTAAAGAGTTGTCTTTGTAACTGTTACGACATCTAAAAATGTTACTTCCATATCAAATTGGTGGGTATTAGGATTATAATATAATATAATATATTATTATATATTATAATAAAAAATTAAGCTCTGGCGCAAGAGTGAGCAGCGAAATGCCGTACAAATGACACTGCGCATGAGCGGAAGTAGGCGCAGGACAGAGGGATAGCGGAAGAAGGAGTCTGGAAATCACAAACATGGTAAATGTAAAAACAAATTTGTATCTAATGTACGTCGCAGATACAGAATAATCACAATCTTTTACGCCATAGTACTTGTAATTATTAGTTATTTGACGACTATGTTCATTCAATTTTTATCCTGCTAATAGTTGGTTTGATTGATTCATTAATTGTTGGACAGCTATTCAAATCAGGTAGCTTTGAGGCTAGCGAGGTCAAAACTATTAGACAGCCGGACTGTCAAATTCATCACAAATAAGGAGCTAATGTGAAATGCTCAAGTTTTCTTTATCGGTTACCAAACGTTATGCAAACACAGCGAAATGCTACTGAAAGACAGTTGAACATATAAGGCATTCGTTTTATTAGGTAACTTACAACAACAAGTACATTATTACACTCAATAGGAAATGTAAACATATATATGGACCTGAATAAGTCAAGCCATATACAGTGCATATGCCACTCTCATGAGTCTTAACAAAGACTGTAAATACACCAAACAACAATGCTGTACCAGTGACAACTTGATGTACGCTTCATGTGTTTGTTTGTACAGAACAAGCTGAAATCCTCTCAGAAGGATAAAGTTCGCCAGTTCATGATCTTCACTCAGTCAAATGAGAAAACAGCATTGAATTGTTTGTCTCAAAATGATTGGAAACTAGAAGTTGCTACAGACAACTTTTTCCAAAATCCTGACCTCTACATACAGAATCTAAAGGGAACATTAGACCGCAAGAAGTTAGACCAGCTCTACAATCGGTACAGAGGCAAGTATTGTGCAAAAATTTACACACAAACAAATACTTTCAAA
>JAZGTK010014607.1:0-13634 GCA_036877625.1 Ambastaia sidthimunki
CTTTAGTTTTAATCATGTTTTTCTTGATACAGTGTCATAAAGGAGGAGGGGCCAGATAATGAGCAGGACAAAGAGCCCTCTGAAAGAGCCAATGAGGAGCCAGAGGTAGTATATTTTAAATTATTTTTACTTGTTACACAAAAATGATAGTATATAAAAAACTTTTTTTCCATGTATAAACTGCCCATTTTCTTATTAGCTACTTAACCTTAGAGTCAAAAAGCATGAGAGCCACAGCACTACATTGAGTTGCATAATTTAAAAATGTGATTATGTAAATTAGGCAAGAATGTGATGCTAATGATGATGTAACTGCTGCAGGATGGGAGTGATCATGACGAAGTTGAGGAGGCAGAGGGAGATGAAGAAGAGGATGAGATGGAGGTGGACAGCTCTGATGAGTCAGAAGCTGAGCTGGAGGAAAAAGGTAAAACTCCTGCATTATGAATCTGCTGTAAAAGTCACGTGTGAAATAATCTTTATGTAGCTCCATACAATGACAGTTCCTGTCCACATTTTCCAGTCATTCCTTTAATTATTACAGAAGCGGACTTAGTGGATGTTGATTACTTCAGAAACTTCATTAACTTAATCTGGTTACTGATTCTGTGCTCTCTGTTCTGTGTGTGTTGACAGAGGACTTCCAGGCAGACCTGGCCAACATCACGTGTGAGATCGCCATCAAGCAGCGACTGATCGACGAGCTTGAGAACAGTCAGAGACGACTGCACACCCTCAAACAACAGTATGAGCAGAAACTCATGATGCTGCAGAGCAAAATCAGAGACACACAGCTGGAGAGAGACCGCGTACTGCACAACATGGGTACAACATACTTAATCCTTATGAGACAACATTCTGAACAACAAGGCAGGGGAAAGAGGTTGATAACGAAGAGTTAAAAGTGTTGCCATGGCCTCCCAATTCCCCAGGTCATTGTTGATAACCCAAAAATAGTATTACCAACCAGGCAAGTCTTGAACTCCAAGACTTTTGATGGTGCCCCATAATATCTGGCACCAAGACCTTAGTGGCAGAAGAAAGTTTTGGTTTTGTAAAGATTGAGAATGGCAGAATTTGAAGATTAACTCTTCGTCATGTTTCACATACCATACCCATAAGTGTTTACAGTGGGGTTAAAGCACATTAACCTGGTAAAAGATGCCCTTGTCATTAGGGAATACTACTGCCATGAATGGGTGTACCTAGTACAAAACGTTTAGGTAGGAATGTGCCAAACTGACGTCCCCATGGATTCCTTGACCAAGGTTTCACACTCCCCTCACAAGCTTTCACATCTTTGTGAGTGGTCATTATTTTTATTTAGTATAGGATGTAAAAGTTATTTATTAACATTTTACATACAAAACAATGCAATGTTAGAAATACACCAAAAAATGCATTTGAAATTGAAATATGCTAGCTTTTTTGTTTATCTCTACCACCCTCTTGTGGTTTCCTTTGGAAATTTCCTTTGGAATGATAAAAGAATATTCAAGTTTTATTACAGGTACTATTTAAGTCAAAATGTTTATGCAGGCTCGGTGGAGACATGTACAGAAGAAAAAGCAAAGAAGATAAAGTCAGAATACGAGAAGAAACTGACCTCCATGAACAAGGAGCTTCAGAAACTTCAGTCAGCACAGAAGGAACATGCACGCCTGCTGAAGAACCAATCACAGTACGAGAAACAGCTGAAGAAACTGCAGCAGGACGTGACAGAGATGAAGAAAACCAAAGTATGTTTGTGTGTGTTTTTACATTTAAGGCAAGAAAATGTAATGTTCACCACACTGCTTCTACAACAGACATGAATGATACCTCAAATGATGCAGATTGTTGAGGTGAAATGTGCAGCTACTAAGTACTTTGACATGTGACTTACCTAGCAGACAGTAAAACAAGTAACAATGTTTTCAAAGATTTACAATAAAAAGAGTTCAGTGAGAAATAACCATGACAACTATACAACAATACACAAAAGAACTCAGAACACAACTCAGCAACTTGCTTGCAACCACCCACAACACCTTAGAAACCACTTAGCCATGGACAAATAACCTACCAACCACATAGCAACATTTTGGGCACTACTTCAAACTTTCCAGCATCATGACTTTTGCTTGAGCAAGTTCCACTTACGTTTTTATTAGAAAATGTAAAAAGTCTATTATTAATATCACCTATTTATACATTTTTAGACATGATTTTTACAAATACTGTACAGTCTCATTAGCTAACTGTTGTTGTCATGGTAACTGTGTTGCGTTCAGGTGTGTCTCATGAAACAGATGAAGGAGCAGCAGGAGAGGAACCGAGTCACAGAGACCCGCCGCAACCGAGAGATTGCCACACTAAAGAAAGACCAGCGCAAACAGGAGGTGAAACACTCCAGGGAATTATGGGACATTCTCAGACTCATCCCTTGTTCGCTTCTCTCCCTTTCTCACATTCTTCTTCTGTCTCATTTTAGCATCAGCTGAGGCAGCTTGAGGCACAAAAGAAACAACAGGAGCTTGTTCTGCGTAGAAGGACAGAGGAGGTGACAGAATCATTCACCCTTATGCTTATTTATTTAAATTTAATTTAGTTCTAAAAAAATTATGTAGCTATAATAATCTAAAATGTACTGAGTTGCAAGATTTATTTAAGATTTATAGCATTTATTTTTATCCTTCTTGAATTCCGAAGCCTTTGCAATAGAGCTTCATCAAAAACAAAATTAAATGACAGTCCAATCTCTTTCCTGCATCAGATAACTGCCCTGAGGCGTCAGGTGCGGCCTACATCAGGCAAGGTTAACCGTAAGATCAGTTTACCAGAACCTCTGCAGGAGTCGCCCCGCACGCCTACCCTGCGACCACAAACCACCGGGGCCACCGCAGCTAATGGAACTAGGTAATATATTTCAGATTGTTAAGTTTAAGTTTCAGAATTGCAAAAGTAATGACAACAAGCTTCCCAGGCACTCCCTTGTCTCCTTTTGGTTAAACGAATAGCCCCACCCTAACCCCTGATTGGTTGAGCCAATGTCGCAACGCTATGCCTTAACAATCTGAGCAATGTTTTCATAACACCACAACACTTTATGTGGGAATTAACCTTTGAATTGCTTACGTGTGGATACATATTATGTGCAGTATTAAAGTATGATTGGAAAAGTATTTTAATATTTAAAAATGGCACACATCACCTTTGTTTATTTAGTTTAGTCTGATGTGGGTGTTGTTTTCTCTCAGAAAATACCAGATGAGAACAGGAGGTGTGTACTCCACCAGGACAGCACGGGCTAAATGGCAGTCATTGGAGCGTCGCATTAGTGACATCATCATGCAGAGGCTGACCATCTCCAACATGGAGACTGACATGAATCGTCTGCTTAAGGTGATATTGAGAATATTTCAGCTTCCTACTATTTTTAAGACCAGTGTTTTGTATAGACATGAATGCTTGATTCTGATTGGTTGATATGCAATTATTGTTAGTTCATTGACTCATCTTTACACTCTACATCCACAGCAACGTGAAGAGTTGACCAAGCGCAAAGAGAAGGTGATGAGAAAGAGGGACAAGATTGCAAGCGAGGACACAGATGCCGACAGAACCGTCCTCTCTCTCTCTGAGGAGATTGAGTCACTGACTGCTAACATAGACTACATCAACGACAGCATCGCTGACTGCCAGGCAAACATCATGCAGATGGAGGAGGCCAAGGTTTGTTTACAAGAAATGGAATACAAGAAATGATACAGTAACATACCGTAAGATAAAGCAGCCATACTGTGAGAAACAGTGCTGTCCAGTGTGAAGTATTATCTAGCAGCCGAGCAGATTGTGATGTTCGTGTTGTGGTGTTTATGTTTCTAAGAAATGTTGTCCAAAATTGAAATTGTCACCCAAACAAACAATTCTGTGAATATTTGTTAGATGTCTGTTTTTTGTGTGTTGAAAAAAATATAGTGTTTGCACATAGTTGTGGATGTGTAATCAGGAGGAAAAACCAAATGGATCGGACCGATCACCACAACACCATAACACTCTCGCAGCCAATCAGCAAAAAGGGGCGTATGCCCAATTTGTTAGTCATTGCCTGTGCTGCATGAAGTGTTCATTATTTTGTGGGTGGAGCAATGAAAGAAGAGGTGTGTTTGTTTGGGTGTGGATTTCAAATATCAACAGAGTTCCCAGAAATCACTTATTGCACCTTATTTCTTATTAATTATTCAGTGGTTCAGAATATAAATTATATTTATTGGTTGATACAGGAAGAAGGAGATACAATGGACGTTTCTGCTGTGATCAGCTCATGTACACTATCAGAGGCCCGTGTCCTGCTCGACCACTTTCTTTCTATGTCCATCAATAAGGTATCTGAGATAAATAGATACTTAAGTTATTGATTTTATAGTAAAGTGACCATATTAATATGAGTCAATATTATTGATTCAGAATAATAGTTGTGTTGGTACCAGCAATCAATGAAACATGTACCCACAACAGTTATAATACTACAGTTGTATAATTTCAGCCAAAATATCTGTACAGTGCAGCCCGAATTTAAATATGTAATGATAACAATTTTTATATTAGATTACTTGTAATACTTACAATGCATTTACATCCATATAGTGATGTATTTCTTAGTCAGGGTATTCTTATTTCAGGTTAAATTTTATTTCAGGATTCAATTGGATTGTGACAAGTGGGCTAATATTACTGTTTCTTGTATTTTTTTACCTGCCCACACATCTTTTTATTAGCAGAAAAGTCATTTCAGAGGCAGAGAAAGATATTAGTGTTTTGACAGATGGTAAAAAATTAACAGATGAATCATGCACAGTAGAATCAGGGATTTTATTTTATTAAGGATGCAAACAGGATCAGTTTTGTTGCTGTAACGCACACACTACTCGCTTTTGTCAGGGCTTACAAGCTGCACAGAAGGAGTCTCAGATCAAAGTAATGGAGGGTCGCCTGAAACAAACGGAGATCAACAGCGCCACTCAGAACCAGCTACTCTTCCACATGCTCAAGGAGAAAGCCGAACTCAACCCTGAGCTGGACGCTCTGCTCGGAAACGCCCTCCAAGGTCCAACCTGCAAACACACATTCAGGATCCATCATGTTTTTTTTATTCTTTAGACTTTTCTTTTTAAGTTTGATTTTGATTTGCTTTTGTCTTTTTGTTGCCTGAATTCAAACAGAACTAGGTAACATGCCGTCGGGTAAGTAGAGGCCACTGAAGCTGTCCACCTGTGCATGTTTCTCCCGTAGACTAACTGCAGACAGTAACAGTAGCATAGAGCTGCATGGTTCTTGCCTAAACCCTCCTGCAGATCTCACTCTTTAAAGGATACGCATCACAACTGTAACACTGCAAAGCTTCCGATGAAGAAAGGCTTTTGACTGCTTTAGGTTTGTTAGTGTCTAATAGTGTTAGGTCCAGTACCATTAAGTAGGGTGGGATGATATATAGTATATTATTGGTATATTCTTTATGAATTACTGATTGATTTATAAAAATCCACCAATTTTTCGACTTTGCCAAAAACATACGTAGAATTTGGAAATTAACATCCAAGAATCGTTTAAAAGATATATTTAATTATATATTTGCATCATTACTCAGTAGGTGCAAAACACTTGTGCAGAACATCCTCTGCTAGCTATACAAACTAATACTGTCATGGAGAGGCGGAAGGAAAATAATTTTGTTAGTTAGTTGGTTAAAATGTTTATGTTTTTACAATGCAAACAATGCATTCATTTTAATGGCTCAATTATTTGAATGTAGCTCTACATTCTTCTTGATTGCTTAGGTTTACAGAAACAATTGTAGGTTGTAAGAATGTGTCCCTACCATTTTTGTAAAGTAATGAAAACATTAAAAATGTTGTTTTAATAGTTTAAAAAGTCAATTTCTTAGATGTTACATTAATGTATTAACATTTTTAAAACATTTCACTAACTACCTAAAATAACATTTTTGATATATGATAAACAACGTTAAAAGACATTCTACTAACCAATGTTATGAGAATGTTTCCTATTAACTGGGTAGTAGTATATACAGTGGACTGCATGCTGACAGTACAGTTAGCCAAACACTCGCACCTGTGTTTCCTTTTATATGTTTTTCTGGATTAAATGTTTACAGACATTTCTGTGTGACATAGTCAGTTTCACTTATATAGCTACTCCAAATAAATTTTGTTCAGAAAAAAAGAGAGATACATAATTTTTAGCACATCGCCCGGCCCTGCCATTAACTGCAGTCACTTCTCTGGTAAGAAAACATGCAGATTTTTTAATATGCCGCTACTAGGTTTTTTTTTCAGACCACTTTCGATTGATATTGTGGCCTCCATTATTAGGTTTGGAAGGGAAGTAGTATTTATCTGAAATTCCTACATTTTCGCTACATTCCAAATACTTTCAGATGTTGGAAATGTGTTTGCAACCCTACTGCTGGTGTCCTGGCTTCACTCCATCATGCCAACCTCTCTTCTAGTTCTTTTGAATTCAGGGTTGAAATTGCAACACCATAATGCATGTTGCTCAAATGATACTGTTCAGTGACATCACATTGACAAGCTGAAATGAGACCGCGTCAGTGTTTTTGATGCTGAATTGTGTGTGATTGTTCTCACTCAGAGAACGGCGATGAAAGCAGCAGTGATGAATCATCTCAGACTCCAACTACAGAGAGGCAAGTCTTCATGTCCTTTCATCTGCTGTTCAAACCACATCCAGTTGATTTAATTACTAATCTGGATGAGTCGGTTGGTTGAGACAAACTGACTTTCAAAAATCATTTATTTTGTTCAGTTATAATATTCATATATTAATATTTAAGCTCCTAAATGAAATCTGCTTGAGGTCATTTCATAAATTCATCAAGTCTTCCTTTGTCTCTTCTAGTTGTTTGGCTTCAGATCTTATGAAGATTTGTGGAGAAACCAAAGCCAGGAATAAGGTAGAACAGGCTTGTGTGCTTTTACACATATTACCCCATGAGATCAGAACTGGAATTATTCTCACTTTTATTACTTTTGTAGTTTTTAGCTTTGGGGGTGTCAGTGAAAGTAATAATGTTTTGTTGTTCTTTCGGGTGAAAAATTGAGGGTATACTAAAAAATATACTGCAAAAAAACTGTTAGCATAACTGTTAAGAAACTAAAAATTAAAACTTAAATTAACCTCTTTATTAGATACATTTCTACTTTCACTTACCACAGTATCCACAGTTTTGTACACAGTTTTATACACATTTGTTTCTTTTCAATATAAATGAATATTACTGTGAATGAATATTAATATTACAAAATATACTATGGTTTAGGCTCGTAGAAGAACAACAACTCAAATGGAGCTGTTATACGCCAATACCGGAGACCCTGATCTCCCACCGGAGGATTTCTCCGCCCCTCTACTTCCTGTTGTGGGAAGTCCAGAAAGTCATAAGGAACCTGCAGCCCATTTAAAAGACAGAGACACATTAAGCTTAACATCCAGGACAAATGCAGCGTAAGTCTTTGGGTAACGTGAATATTGTGGTCCCAAAAGTATTTGGACACATAAAGGGATATTTCACCCCAAAATGAAAATTCTGTTAGCATCTTTGTACTGTCATGTCAAGAAAGTCATGGTTCTGAAACAGAATAAGTGATGGTAGAATCTTCATTTATGAGTGAAATAACCTTTTAAATGGCATTTATTTTGTTATTGTTTGGAATATAGAATATCGATCCATGTGGTACCAGCAAACAAAAATATGATGAGCTTTCTTTGGAACTAACTTAACTAACTTCCTGATCCTGCTGATCGTTCTTCTGCACAGCTCCAGTGTCAGATCTCCTACAGCCACTGAAAGGAAGTCTCTGGATCGCTCACCTGTCACCCGCAGGAAAGCGCAGGAGAGAAGCCAAAACCCTGCAGACAGAACCAGAACCCTCGACAAACCGTAAGCAGCAGCTTACTAAACATAAACTTCCTTTATCAGCTGGTGCAATGCTATTTGAAGCACAGCTGTTAAAATGATTGTCTAATAATTCAGTCAGTCAGTAAACAATCACAGTGTATTAGTGGTGTTGCTCATACTTAACCCTACAGTAAGTGGTACTTCTAATTCTAAGTATTATATTTCAGTGCACAACTTGTCCTGCAACTCACACAAATGACATTTTAAAATGTGTAATCTCGTGAGGAGAGGTGTAATATTACCCTTTAATAATGTAATAATGCTTTTAATGTTACTTTTCTAAGCAAACATATTTCTGCCTGGTGGACAAAAGTGCAGATATCTAGGGAACAGAATATGAAGATTTGATATCAGGGTTTTGGACCAGAGAAAAACAACCCAGCAACATTCTAGCAACCACACAGAACACCCTAGCAACCACATACCAATGCAATATAAACACTAACTGCATAACAAAGCCCTAGCAACCACATAGCAAATTAGCATTTATAAAATGCACGTTTTCCTCACACAATCTTTTATGCTTAGAATTTAAATACATATGCTGTGCACACTGTATCCACCAGGTGGCACACGGGACCCCATACTGTAACCTAAAGGGCTAGTTCACCCAAAAATAGAAATTTAGTCATTATTTAGCCTTACAATGGCTTGGGTGAATTGCGTCCGACTTTTCTCAAGATTTAAAAGGACACAAAAGCTTTATACAATTATACAACTCTATGTGACTTGTGTCATATATTCCAAGGGCAAATGAATAAGTATGGTAAAAGCAAACCAAAATATAATCAATTTTTTAATGAAAATATTGATCCGTGCCATTTCTCTGTGTTTGCATTCATGTGAGTGCACACAAACAGCCACAGACATAATTTATCTCTAGCAATTCTTCTGTGGTCCTGGAAGGAGGGTCATTGCTATCAATTCTCCACAAAATTAAGCCATTTGCAGGCATTTGCTTTCTCTGAGAAACAGCAATGGAGCAAAGACATTGTATTCCCAGGAGAGAGCTGCAGTGTCTGTTGGCCCAATGCCTTGTAACTGCCAACAGTCCTTTTAAAGTCATTTGCTGTCAGCCTGCCCAAGAAGGCCAATCACCATTACATTGTAGACTCCTGAGTGATGCTGACTTAGGTTTCATCTACTATAATGAAAACACATTCCTAACTACCTTCTCATCAGCCTTTTTTGTTTATATTAGCAATTGAAGACTGTGGTGAAAATTAAGCTTTCAAAGTTGTTGATATGTCTGTGAGGTATTTTTAAAAGACACTATTTGCAAATTCATCAGTCAACACCATTGAAGTTTGCCAAAGACATACTCAAAAACGTGTTTCAAAACCATCATTTTTTTACGTGATAAATATGTTGTAACCAATCTATCAATGTGCAGGGTGGGTCATTTCCTGGATCGGGTGGTCTAAAACTAGCATGTCTTAATCACTTTATCTGCATCCTGCATTCATTTTAATGAATTTTTTGGAGTAGAAAATACTATAATTTTCTACTCTGTACATTATAGTATTTTAGAACAATGAAACTTGTCAATGAAACTTGAATGTAATCAATAATTATAATGTACAAAACAAGAAGGGTCTTATTTTAAGGGGTCCTTGTACCTGTATTTAATTTGACACAGTGTCTTAAAAAACGTTGGACTCATTTAATCATGCAATTTTATTGTGTGTGTTTGTGTGTCTTTGATCCAGAACTGCAATAAACCCAGTTCAGGCAGCTCGGTCCAGTCGAGCAGCCAAACTGCAGTGTGTGCATGTGGCTGAGGGTCACACTAAAGCCCTGCTGTGTGTGGATTCAACTGATGATCTACTCTTCACTGGTTCAAAGGGTCAGACAGCAACTTCATGACATTTTAGAGAGAGTAACAGCCTTACACCGTGTTCAGAGACACAGTCTTTCATCTTTCTCAGAGTTTCAGTCTGTCAGGACTGCAACAAGTGATGAGACATTTTTTCAGCCACTTCTGTTTTTGTCCTGAGTAGTTCCACCCATAATAAGATCTTATTGGTGCTTATCAAATATCAAATATGTTCTGATTGGCTGAGATTTGGTTAATCCATGCAGCATTTTTGCTAATAATTGCTAATTATAATTGACGGCAGCTAAACATTGTTAAAAATGTTAAATGTTAGTCAAGTTATTATAGAGAAAATGTGTACCTTTAGTATTTGACAGTGTCAGTATGTTTGAAATTGACATTAACACAGTGTTCATATGGTCTGTAACAGAATTGTAGATCAATGTGTTGTTTCATCTCCAGCCATGTTCTTTGTGTCTCAGATCGCACATGTAAGGTGTGGAACCTAGTGACAGGTCAGGAGATCATGTCTCTTGGAGATCATCCTAGTAGTGTGGTGTCGGTCCGATACTGTTCTAGTCTGGTCTACACCGTCTCCACTGCCTACATCAAAGTGTGGGATATTCGAGACTCTGCCAAATGCATCCGCACTCTCACGCAAGTTATTCTTTCAGTTACTAAAACCACATTTTTTTCCGATATTTCTGGATTTCTCTTGATGATTCCGGTTGCTCATATATAGCCCTCTAACTTTTCCCTTCAGTTCTTCTGGACAGGTGTCTCAAGGTGACACATGTGCCGCTCTGGCTAGCAGTTCTGTTGGCATCCCACCAGGAGAAAACCAGATCAACCAGATCGCTCTGAATCCTTCTGGAACGTTCCTGTATGCTGCATCAGGCAACACAGTCAGGATGTGGGACTTGAGGAGGTACTGTCAGCTGTCATGGGGCAATAGAGTTACCTTCAAATGCTGGAGAAATTAGATTGCATGTGTTATTATACAGGTAGCTATCTATAAACATCAACAATTTAACTACCTCACATTTTTAATGTTTTACGTTGTAGATTGTGAATAGAATATGACACATTTCTGAACGTAATGGCGCAGAAACAGCGTAGCTCGCATCTGTTTTTGCATATTTGGGTGCAGTTTCCATATATGTCATGTTGTATTTTGTTTTCCTCAGGTTTGTATCCACCGGGAAACTGACAGGACATCTGGGGCCGGTAATGTGCCTTACGGTAGACCAGATGGGGAAGGGTCAAGATTTGGTTATCACAGGCTCAAAAGATCAAACTGTAAAGGTATGTTCACACATTCTGACATCTTTGTGAACTAACACAGAAGCCATGTTGGGTCTTAAGTGTGTATGCTGATTTCCATATGATAATTTTCACCTTTCGGTTCTGGCTCATGCACGATTACACAAGCTGTTGCAGATAATTTGTGGTTGCCTGAACACAAATAATAGTTTAAATCATCATGGCTCTCAAATGCAACCACAATGATTAAACGCAGTGTGGAGGATTGTGATTTTTGACTATTAGATTTCTATGAGGCATTTCTAAGGCTTGTAGTTTGTGTTGCAGATGTTTGACGTGGTGGAAGGCGCTCAGGGCAGCATCAGTGCCACACACCAGTTTGACTCCGCCCATCAGGATGGCCTGGAGGCTTTGGCTATACAAGGCGAATCTCTGTACACTGCTGCCAGAGACTGCTGCATTAAGAAATGGGATTTGGCCAGCAAACAGCTGCAAGAGGTAAAAACTGAGGGAAGGAAAATTAGCTTTGTTAGCTAACGGCCCTGATCCAAACACTAGTGTTAGGCAGCATTTTTAGGCATGTTTCCAATGCCTAAAAATTGTTCCAAATAGTAGGCATGCTGACTTAGAAGATTATTTGTGGGGTATTGTTTGTGGATAAGGCTGTGTCAGATTGTATTGCACATGCCCTTTTCAAGAGAGTGTTGAGTCCTTGCCTAGTTCCTGCATGAACTAATTAACTAAATAATGAACTAAATAATGAACTAATTTGTATGGTTTTTTTCATCATGCAGCAGGTACAACAGGCTCATTTGGATCTGGTGAGCGCTCTGGCCACAGTGCCGGGTTCCAGTGCTGTTATGAGCAGTTGCAGGGGCGGACTGCTCAAATTCTGGCACTCAGACAAGCTCAGAGCTCTTGGAGAAATGAGGGCTCATGACAGCCCCATCAATGACATCTGCACCAACAGCAGTCACCTCTTTACCGCCTCAGAGTGAGTGACACATTTACACTGACAACAACACACGCATTTTACTGAAATCACACTTGGAAGAGAATCAAATTTGAAATTCACTTTGAAAACCTGTTATTAATAGTGTTCGCTATTAACATCAGACTTGCCCATAGCAAGTTGGTAATTTAAAGGTAGGGTAGGCAATTTTGGAGAGGCTAGCAATTGCTAGAAAAGGATGAGATCCCACCCCTTCTTCAGAGCTTTCTCCAAAGCTATGCCTCTACACATTAATGCATACATTGTTTGACAGGCAAGTAGGGCATCCAGCCATTGCATGTGGACCGAATGCAGTGATTGGACGAACATTTTTTAGTCTAGCACCTTCCATGGAGGATATACAGTTATACAGGAAATATATTTAGACCACTTAGTGATTTGCTATCAGGATTTAAAGTGACTTACAACCAGAAAAACAAGAAATGTTTGGATGCTTGAATGATGAAACAAGCAGCACTTACATTGAAGCAGAATTTCACAGAGCAACACAATAGTAATGGTGTTAGCTATGCAAGCATGGTGTAGGAACAACAAAGTCATAGCTTAGCAACAGCTTAGCAATACCCAGGCTACGACTTACAACACCAATGCAACGGCATAGCATCATGTTAAGAACATTCCAGCAACCTAACAAAATGGTAAATACAACCCCCGAATACTCAACCATTCAAACTGCAACTGCCTAGCAAACCCCTGGCATTATGGAAGTTTTGCAAACATGACTAGCATTTTCTTAGGACAAATTTACATGGTAATACTGCTTTATTACAGTGTATAGTGAGAATGTAAACACTGATTTAAAATTGAATGTGAACTTTTTTCATTCTTTTAGTGACCGGACAGTGAAGATCTGGCAGGTCAAAGGATCCTTAGAGGATGGCCTTCACTGACAAAATCATAGCACCTTTGATGGACTAAAAGGTCACAGTAAAGGTTTTGTTTTTCTGCAAGATTTCCTGTCCTCTATCAATGACACACATCTTTCCTGAAACTCCTTTCCTAGCATCCTGTTTGGCAGCAGCTCCAGAGAGCTTCCTTTTAACTGCTGTATATTTCTTGATCTACAGTGTTAAAGCCCTGTTTAAAATCATACTTAGTCTTTAGATGTTGCTGACCATAATAAGAGATATTGTAGGTCAAGATCTGTCCATGTTTAAGTGGCACAGGCCTAAAGCTGGGCTTTGGGCATCACAGACTGCCATATGAGCAGTGCATTTAAGAGCACATGTGTTTGTGAACGTCATGACGTGACTGACCTGATATGCTTCTAAGTTATATAAAAATGTTGATGTCAGTTATTTCCAGTATTTGTTGACCAAAGTTACTCTTTTGTGTGTCTTTACAATGAAACTATGACACCACAAATCTTGATGCAACTGTTTTGTAGTCTTAACTGCACTGGAATGGTACAAAGATATTTGCACCAGCGTCTCTGTCCACTTTGTGTTTTACTTTTTATGAAGCCTAAACCTTGTTCATTTTCTGGTTCCAATCTTTGAGTAAGCTGTACAATTGTATTTCTTCTGATGTACTGTAGTTATTATGAATGTCAGATGCAGTGT
>JAZGTK010014608.1:0-13634 GCA_036877625.1 Ambastaia sidthimunki
CCATTCAAAACAGCAAAATGTAATACCTCAATGCAAGAATATAACACTATCAAAACAGTCGTGAAAGCAATGAGTTTTTCCCTTATATGCATGTGCATATGTATATATATGTGTGTGTGTGTGTGTGTTTAACTCTGAGATAAAATGCTTCTGTTGACAAAAACAAGCAGAATATGCAGTTATGAGAACCTGAGAAAATCAAAAGTTTAATAACAAGACACAGCAATAACCTGGCAACACAAGTCAATTGAGTTGCATATAGAACAATGCGTGTCCGTGCCACCATAACAGATGCAATGCAAAACATGCAACAAAGGGCTGCGGATGATAATAGAAAACCTCAGAGAGCCACAGACACATACAGGAAGTGACATCTCAAATCCTTTGGGAAGTCCAGATTTAGACAGACAAGCACCTGCTGGCCAGCTGAAGAAACGTGGAAATAAAGCTGTGAATAGTGGTTTCAAATCCAGCTGTTTTGTAAAACAAGAGGTTTTTAGATACTGGAAATATTCAGGGGATGTACGAAACTAATATGCATATTGTTATAATAAATCTTTCGTGGTTTTGTCTGATTGACAGGTTGGTTAACTGGTCTTAAGGAGGTCCTGTATAATTAGGCCGGTTTTGCATAAGGCGAGTTTTTGTTTCAAACACAGCAGAATAAAACGCCACGAAATGGGACAAAATGCAGGATTTCCGAGATTTCCGAGATGTGTTTTTACAAGTTGTACTATTTTGAATGAATAGTAACACTCCATTTTAAAAACACAACGCTTGTGGCTCTGACAAAAAGAGATGTGACAAGGACCAAAGACGTCCATCTACATATATACTGGAAAAAGAAAAATAGTGAGATCCAAACAAATGTATTTCCAGGAATAGCTTCTGTGATGTAACCTCAGCTTCCTGGTTGTATCTCATAATTCCATGCAGCCAAGCACCTGGGGCTCAGAAAATAAACACAGATATTGGCTCAACAGTACGAGCCCCTTTCTATACAGGCCTCATCTCAATATCTCAATAATAAAATGCAGACAGACATGAGTAGATGATTCTCGAATCGTCGCGTGTTGGTAACTGTTTAAGCCACGGTTGTGATCAAATTACACTACTGGAAAATTGTGGCTTTGAGCTCGCAATGTTGTGATAGTTATGAGATAAACGTTCATGCCGCGTTCAAAAGCAAATCTCAGAGCGTCCTTAAACGCATACTTGAGATTATTTTGCCTTTAAGACCCTCTAATGGTCATGAGGTGATTAGCACTGGCAGTAAAATGTTCTAGAGGTATGAGCAAGCGTTACATTGGGATTAAAACCAGCACTGAAGAAATATATCTTATTTACAAGCGCTCTACACCATCTTTCAGACAGTATAGCATGTGGGGAAGGCAATAAGGGGGGCAAAACTACACCAGCCAGCTAACAATTTTAGCTTGTAAGAACGTTTCCCTCACTCTCCATTCAGTAACAAAAAGGTAAAAATGTTCCTTTAAGTTGATTCTAAAGAACATTATTCAAATACTTTTTAAATCGTGTAATTTTTAAACTGTTCTGCTACATGTAAGAATAACATTTTTTAGGTATAAACAACGGTAAAAAAACATTCTACTAACAACACTTCAGCAACGTTTTAGCAACTTTGGTGTATGTACACAGTCTATCATGCAGTACCAACCACACATATAAAAAACTAGTAAACCAAACACACACAACAGCTCATAAACAAGTCAATTAACAAGCACTAAACACATACAGTGACTATTGTAAGCAGTACTGTAAGCTGGTGTTTGTAGCTGAAAAGGTAAATGTGTTATGTGCTGTTAAAGGTGAACAGAGTCATTTCTCTGCCACTGGCAATAGCAAACAGAAATTCAAAAATAATGATGCAAAAAAAAAAACCTTTCCAAACACCCTCACTGTCTGCCATTATTGGAAAAACATGAAGTCTTGCCTCAAACTTAAACCATCGTTGAGTCAATGTGGCTGTGTCGGGCTGAACGGATCGATTATACAAACAGAGCAATGTTTTCATAGTGGCACAGAGGCACAATGTTTACACGTTTGGTGGGAATGAATTTACAAATGGCTTTACCTGCTGTCTCTGTATATCAGGCTGTGATAGAAGAAGGTATTTGAGGTGGAACTTCAGAAACATGTCTTTTATTTGCATGCTATACTTCAGTTCTTCCCTCAAATCCCAGAATGGACTGAAAGTTATTGCTATTTATTAAATTTGGTATCAAATATTACAGCTCAAATGAGCTTTGTAAAGCAGAAACACTGAGAAACAGAAAGTATTGTACAGGCCAAAGGAATACAGATTAGGGAATTAACTGCTCTGGTCCAAAGCTCTGAGTCAGCGTTCTGCCTCGAACCCTGGAAAGAAAACTGCTCATTTTCTTTCTTCTCACAAATAATGAAAGAAAAGCTCTTTTCTCCCTGGAGAACGAATAGTTTAGTGGGACGTACGCAGTTAAGCGGCATCTTTCTTCGTTCGTTTTAATTCCATTACAGCAGTCGTTGGGAGAAAGACATTCCGCGTGAGTTTAATTGGAAGCGAGTTGATTGATAGACAATCTGCTACCCTTAGCAATTCCCAAACACCTGTCTGCTCATTACAAGCACTGCACTGCAGAAGAATCAATCACCAAATGAGCCAGGTACACTCAGAGAGAGAGAGAGAGAGAGAGAGACAGAGATAAAACAGCTCTTTTTTTACAAAGACAGAGAGATATATGTGTCTCTGTTTAAGCTGGTTCACACACACAGATGACTGCACAATTAGCATCTTAATTTATATTAAGCTGCACACTTTGTAGAATGTTGAATCTTTTTACCAATTAGGTTTCAAATAGTCTCATTTTTACTTGTTTGGTTACTTTTACTATAATAATGGCCATTGAATAAATTAAAAAGCAGACCAGGCTGTTACGATGAATTAGATGAATTAGCTTCTTCCGAATAGACCGAATAGTTTTTCTGTAGTTTTTAAGTTAGCAGTCATTTCAAAATCACTAAATTACAGAATCTTTTTAATGCTACAGTGGTGCTAAAAATGTGATGTATGTGAGGTAAATGGCAGACTAGGTTTAAAGAAACGTCTACATCAGTAAAGATATACAATATTTACAATATTTTCTTCCACGTCCTTTCGTCAAACCGACAGTCAGCAGATCGACACAGATTTTGTGTGAGAAACTGCCACGATACAGATCTAGCAAACTTACAAAGAGAGATTTCTCCCTCACATTAGACACCCAGCAAAGCAGCCCTCTCTGCAGTAAAGATGTTCTCCTGAGGAACTAAAGCCCCATTAGAGCTCTGATTGATATTGTTTGAGATGGCAGGAAATCTTTAAGCTTGCGTCCATGTTCAGGTGGACGATCAATCAAATTTTAGCTCTCTCCTTTGCTGGAAGGAAGCAGAGCGGGAAAATGCACCAATCAGGAGGTCCATGAATCATCCAATGGGAAAGCATTTTGGGACTTGGAAAATCTCCATCTTTCTGACAGCTGGTCAATATCTACGGTGGGAAAACATTCAGTCAGCTACGACTTTGTTCAGTGAAATTTTACCATGTAGCTTATGAAGCACTGCTTTGTGTAACTGACACACAACACAACCGAGGACCAAAGCATATTCAATATTAACCAGGTTTGAGGAAATAAAAGCGCTCAGCTGTGGTGTTTAAAAACAAACACCTGCTTGATTTTTGTTACCGCAATGTTTGTTTTGCCGATCTTTAAATAATGCATACGCTCAATATTGCTCACAGTTTACATACATCAGTACATCAGATAAGAAGAATCTGTCTCTTTTAGAGGCAAATGTCACCTATAAATAGCATACAAAGTATCTAAAGGAACAAAAATTAAACTCATCGAGCAATAATATCAGTAAAATTAACTACCTTTTTACAATTTCTAAAGAAAATATAGGTGGTGCTGGTAACAGTGCCAAGTGATAAGATGTGTGTGCTTACTGGGGCATTGCTATGCGGTTGCTAAGGTGTTGCTATGGCGTTGCTTACTTGCTAAGTCATAAGAGCCAATTCCAAATCTCTATAATACTGTTTTTTCCCAGTGATAGATCTGGTTGCTCTATTAAAAATGAAAACACTACAAACCTCTTTAGCAATAAAAATATATAACACTGTTAAATTCTTATTACATTTTGAGATGTGGTAAAATGCGGTACAAACCTTAAAGCTGCAATCCGTAACCTCTCTTTCGCCATCTCTGTTTGAAACATAAAACTGCAGGTTACTTTACAAACTTTGTGCTGAAGACAAATGATGCCAAACTGACATTTCCTAGGAAATCAGTCAAGGAAATCCTAGGAAATCCCGACAACTCAAATTATAAATCATTATTATAAACTGACCTGCTATGTACATGCGCGGTAAACAATTTGTTTATTTTTAATCCAAGAAAGTTACGGATTGCATCTTTAAACGTTTGTTTTTATCCAGGGTTACAAGAACAAACCCAGGATTCAGGTCGAAAATAAAGATGAACCCCATTAAATGACCTGCAAATGGTGCAACCCTCTTTTAAACAGAGAGAATGATGAAGTGTGGTAATTAGGTGAATCCACTGGAAACACACACACACACACACTCTCTCTCTCTGTTTTCCCCTCTCTTCAGGTGCTGAAATGAGCTGATAGATTTAGAATGATGGCAGCAGAATGGGGTCGGGCTGTGTGAGGCCGTTGGATCGCACCGCGTTATCTTCAACAAACACATGTCTGTTACATCAGTTACTCTCCTGTTGCAAATGGAGCCTCTGACTCCCCGGCACACACCCACAGCAGTGCTGTCACTTACCAAAGCTTCACCAGTTTCAGGCCACGCACACACACACACACCTGCAAACCAATGGCATAGCGCCAATCTTAGAAGCTCCACCCACACACCATGCAACAGGACACGTCCACAAATGATGACATCATGCACAAGAATTTATACTGGCAGTGAAACTGAATGTCTGATGGTGACACTGGTGATATTTTGGGTAATTTAGCCTTTATAAATTTCTGTGTTTGTTTCTTACTTTCCATGCATAAAAATTAAAATGATTAAAGACAGGGTAGGCGATTTGTTCCAGAAACAATTTCAAAGCTAGCTTGCTATTGCTAGCCTCTCTGAAATGTCTACCCTATCTAATGTCTTTTGTTTATCTATGCTTCTAGAAAATGTCATCATGTTAGCTCTGGAGATTTAGCATTTTGAAGGTGCAATATATTAAAAGGACACAATTATAGACTGTAGAACGCAGCTCGCTACTAAAAACATTTTTTCCTGAAAGTTAAGCAATAAGACTGGCCGATGTTTCTTCTGCTCTGTCGTATCGCTCAGCATGTGTCATCTATTCGGCCGTTCTGTACACGAATCAATAACCAACGCTCAAGCGTGTGATACATTGTTTCCTGTGTAAATACATTCAGAGCGACTCTGATATGCTGACAGTATATTGGCAGCTTTGATGTGACTTCTACGCGCAGTGAAAACACTTACATTTAATTGTAATATAATTGGCTCATAACGCTCTGAGGAATCTTCGAACCAGCGCTGCAGACACGATACACAAAAACACGGGCAGATAATCGTTAGCTTTGTAGCTGTTGACATTTCTGAACATTCTGAGACTTACTCTCAAAAAAAAAGACATAGTTTAAAAGTCATAGTTTAACCCTTACAAGCTACAAGATGAAAGCATCACTATTTCTGTCGCTTTAACATGAGTTTGGTTTAAAAAAAACAAACAAGCAATAAACTTCGGTGAATAACTTATACTGTACGTTTGTGCTAATGACATAAACGATACTCCCAGTCGTGCAGGTGAAATGTTACTTTTCTAAACAAACAGCCTGGTGGATAATAAAATGAATAAAGTCTGTTATCTAATTGGGGGAACTGAGCTGTGTCAAAGGGCCAGAGTAACATTCAGTGATATTGACTTGAGTCTGAAAGTAACAACCTAACGACTACACAGAACACTCCACAAAACTTTTTGAACAAGCAAACAGCATTAAAATTGTCTTCAGAAAACATAACAATCTAGTTTTTTATTCTACAGCAAACTGATGTTTGATCAATTATTAATGGAGTTATTAAACTCCAAGCTGAATCTTGAAATGGTATTTTTTCAGGCTTCTGATAAAAGCCTGTTACATTACTGACAGCAAATTGTTGGTCTCTGTTGTCTCTCTCTAAGATTCACAATGCTCAGAGGTTCACCAGCAGAAATATTGGTGTTGAAGATTGGACCCAACAGAACTATCCCTCCTAACAGCATTGCGTCCCTCAGTTGATCTAAATTGTCTCACAAACTCTTTCTGCTTGTGATCAGACAGAATTCAGACATGCCAAAAGTTTTCAAGCCCACTGGTTTTCTTGCTCTCTGCTCGCTTTGTTTAATTCTCAGCTATATTTTCTCACTCTGTCTCTCTCTCTTATTAGTCCTCCTTCTGTCTTTTACTACATCAACTTTTTATGATGCTGATCCTCTGAGGTTCAGCCCGGCGCATGCTCCGTCGCATACCCATGCAGAATTGATGCGCAGGCGGGACGCGCAGACATCCGACTTCACTGCGCGTCTTTGATGTGTTCGTCCATTTTCAGCCTGTGCCCAGGGGCGCTTGAAAACGTGTTGTGTTATTGATTCTCGGTAGTGATTCCCATCATCGAATGCGTGTTTAAATTCAGAAAAAAACTGTTTCGTTATACATCAGTCAGTTGTGAGTATTGAGCGCTTGAGTTTCCACAGAAGTTAAACTTCTCTTTTTATTCTTGCTAACTAAAATTATTAGAAAGCAAGTGCGGTGAGCGCTCACAAATACGATCTGTTTAAATAGGGCTGGGCACAATTCTGAATGAGAACTGAAATGGGACATGCCCCACGGGAGGCTGAACTGAAATGCAAAAAAGATGCAAAATTTTATGCAAGTCTACACTGTTACATGACAGAGGAATGTCACTGGTCAAGTCTAAAAATTACATCATTAATTAATTACATCATTAATCACAATGTCTAATTATTATGATTTCATTTGACTTTCAATTCAGCATTCTGTCTGCTAGCCCACTTAAAATTTAACAAAGAATAAAAAAAACAACAAATCAATTTAAATTCAGCTCTGAATCCTGTGCGATTCTGTTTCGTGTCTTTTTGTCTTTTCACTGACTGCACTGTCGTAAGTCGGCACTAATGCAGCTCATTCTTTGAATGTTTTGGCACGATTCAAGTTAACGCTGAAGCTTTAATACATTTTGATGAGCAACCTCACACGGTGTCATTTCAAGGTTGACGTACAGATCTTACGAACACACCTTCACATTGTGCCTTAAAATTCAACATCCTACCTTCCAAATCTGGCCTGTTTTTTAATGAGGTCTCTGTAGATACTGCAGACGAGGAACTGTGTTCTTCAGAACTCTGCATGGTCTGTTGAACTCTGCGGCTTGGAGAGCTCGTCGTGTTTAAAGTCCCCTTTCAAAACAGGGGGATTTATTCAGCTGAACTGTCATGCTTGTATTGTTCACAGAAAGTCATATTAGAAACCGCAGGGGTGCCATACAGAGAATATTATAGTATAATATGAAGATATGATACACACTCTAGGAATGTCACATCAGATTAGGTGTAAATGCGGGAAGAGTTTAACGGAGGACATATCGTGGAAAACAAGATTTGCTTTTTTTAACAGAGTTTCATGTACTGTACTGTATGCAGACATACTTTACATCACCAGACTTCAATAATGTCTTTAAATGTGTCAATATATTATATATGTTGTTTCTTTAGATCCCAGCTAACAATTTTTGGATATAAGAACGTTTCCGTAACATTTCCATTAAGTAACAAAAACGTTAAAAATGTTATTTTGAAAGTTCTAAGAATGATCAAAACAACAGTTTTTGACGTTGTATTAATATTTTTGCTTGGTTATAAAAATGTCAGGAAAAAAGCAGGAACTCAGCTCTCGAAATTATGGTCTGGCGAGAAATGTTTCCTGTTGTAGAAGAAGATACTATTATTTTCTTGCAGCCAATCATATCAAATATCATTTACATACAAAGGTCTTAAAGATGTAACAAGCTTTTTCACAAAAAACAAAGAAGTTTAATTCAACTAATGTTCAGAGAAAGGATGAAAATGGTTGTATAAATCTATATAATGACTGCTTACGAAGCAAGAAACCCTAAATAACAATAATAAGTGGATGTTAAATATTATTTTGGCTCTTATGATTGAAATAGAAAGTGAGTTAAATGTTGAGCTCCTGTTTACTTAACCTGGTGTACAATGTGTGTGTCTGTACATTCTGTTCTGATAACTGATGAACCAGTTTCCCAGGATGTATCAATGAATATAAGCCTCCGTTTATACAATAATAAACTGAGGATCAGCTGAGATGTAACCCTGTGTGTGTTGCTTATTTGGAAATTGAGACTTCTGCAGATAAATAAATAAAATATCTCAGTTCTGCGGCCTCGTCCGTCAAACAAGAATTCATCTGGACAACAAAAAGGCATCTACCACAGGAAAAATATAAGATGATATCAAGTGTCAGAAAACCTGCTAACATTGCGTATGGTGCATTATGAAAGATTGGATTTGAACTCTGAGCTATTGTACGTATACATGCCTCGTATCAACACCCTGGTTCTCAAAACTACTGCTCATCGTTTTCGACCAGTTAATCATTAGATCTTCACCTGATAACAAGCTCAGTCTCCATGTCCATATACTTCATTCCCTTTAATCAATTCATTTCAATCAGGTCATTGACTTTAAACGAGTTACGGAAGCAAACGAGAAGAAAATCATTTCTTCGTAATTACCAATAAGCTGCTTAGCCCAGTAAAAATGAAGGCGTTTAAGTTTCATCCGCCACATTCGACGTGCCTTCACAACACCGGATCAATTCTGAGATTCATTTGCATACGCATGTACCCCATTGTTTGCATTTGAATATGATTTGATGATGCGTTACATTCGCCAGAGCCTCAGACTCACATTGACAGCCTGTGAATGGCAAAAGCTCATAAATAATTAATCAATTCAGCCATGCTGAGAATGCGGCATCACTCGAAAGCTTGAAAAGAGAAAGAGAAAACAATTTGGAGGCCGCAGTATAGAAACTGGAACAAAAGTATATAAATTCTCAGAACTGTCGAAAGTCATTTTTCAGCACAAGCCATTTAAGGACTTCAATAAGTGTTGATGTAAAGGTCTAAACTGTAGATATGACTGCAGTGTGGGGCTGTTTTGTTCTCTGTATAGCAGGCAAAGCTGTTTACTTTCTATATTTGAGTGTGGACATATGTACGTATATGTATATATATATATATATATATATATACACACACACACACAGATACACACACACATACATACATGCGTACATACGTATGTCTGTATATATATGTGTGTGTGTGTACATGCATACATACATATGTCCACACTCAAATATAGAAACAATATTCTTCCCTTACTCTGATTCGGTAAAAGTTTATAATAATGATTTCTAATTTGAGCTGTCGGTTCCAATTTCATGGGAAAATGTCGGTTTGGCTTCATTTGACTTCAACAGAAAAAGAAGCATGTAAAATAACCTGCAATTTTATTTTTCAAACAGAGATGGCAGTAGAGAGACAAAAGAAGAAGAGAGGACAACTTTCTTAAGTTGCCTCATTCTAATAAGGCAATAAGGTTTGATAAGCCTTCAGTCATTACCTCCTTCCGCATACATTTACTGGCAGCTGCTTTAGAAATATTGGTAAATCAGTCCTGGCAAAAATTCAGTCTGAAATTTTGGTGCTGATCTGTGAATGGTAGCAAAATAGGAATAAGATGGAGAAAATAAATCTGTTGCATGTGTAAATGGCTGGTTTCTCCCTTCTGACCAAACCAATCTCTGTCTCTTTCTCTCTGTCTCTCTCTCTCTGTCTCTCTCTCTCTCTCTCTCTCTCTGCTATTTTGTTATATAACAAATTAAATCTGTGTAATTTCAGTTTCTGGTCATCAAATGTTCAAACGTCAACACTGCCACAAACAGTGTTTCAAAAATATGTAAATCGTTCAACTACCACAGGCCTTTTATTGCGTTTTATATTTCGCGTCTTATCTTTATTGAGTCATATTTAGCAGAACACAATCATCGTGACATCCCTCAGCAAAGCCTACTGGGTGGAGCAAGGGGCATCCTGAGTGTATGAGAGCAGGAAATGAGAATCCAAATTAATTCGCATTCGATCTAAGCCGAAACTTCAAAGTTGAAATGAGTTCCAATTTGTGGTGAATCTATCAATATGTAAATGGGCAGCAGAAAACGCTGCACACAGCTGATAACTCCAATCGCTTCAGATAGAAGACGATGGCGTGAGATGGAGGTGTCTTCAGCATCATCTTTCAGGTTTCAGTACTTCATTTATGCTCTACTGTGAAATGAGAAAGTAACAGAGTGTTTCAAATACATCTCACTCAATCAGTTGAGTCGTGGAGACCGGAAAACGTTATACGCACAATCGCATTTCATGCGGAATATTCGGTACCGTGTTGTAGACATGATATGGGTTCTCTCCTCACTTTACTGGCTGCGAAAGAAATAACTGGATGTAATTCTCATAACCACAAACTAACAAACAAACACAAGGCTATAAACGAGGCACTCTGATACGCGATGCATTCTTCTTTGCATTAAATAACAGCAGTTAAAAGATATTGTGTATAATCACTTCCGAATGAAGAGAAATACCATCATTATGCAGCCTGAATCGATTTGACTTACACTATTATATAATTAACAAAGAAACACAGCCTCAGCTGGAGTCATTTTCTTGTTACGTCTGACAAAAAGGGACGTAACAATAAAGAGGTAATATTGAAAATATTTCACTATGGGGTATTTTTCCAGCGTCAGGTGTGTATGAAACGATAAAAGCAAGAATAAAAATCATCACAGGGCTAATGAGATCTTCCAGCAGAGTTACTAAACAAACTGTGTGTGTGCACATGTGATAGTAAGTGATGAAAAAATAAAAAGAGATGGACTGAATCGTATTTTTACGGCAAGTGACATAACACAACAAATGTAGAACGTTTCCATTATAAAAGCTGTCAACCTATAAGCGTGTTAGGTGTCAGCCATCTTTGATAATGCCTGTTCACACAGACACACTTTCCATTGAAATAAACCACATTTCTATGCATCATTTTTCCCCTGTACTCATATCAGAACATGTCAGAACAGAACCATTGTTCACATGCAGTTCTGAGTTCAACTATGCAAATGAGCAGTGATGACAACCAATGAGAGTGAAGATCACAAGCAGCTCACAAGCAAAACTGTGTTTCTGCTAACATCGCTTTAAAATAAGAGCATTTTAGTTTGTGGCATCGCTGTCATCGTAGACGGTAAATACATAAACAATCATATTGTGATTATTATGACATTAAATTTAACTGATGACACCTTAGTGAAGAATTGAACAAGGTTGTAATAATGCTAAAGCTGTTTTATTATCGCTAGTGCATTATGTTCATCTTAATAAATCATATCCTATAGATAAAAAAACCAAGTGCTTGTGACACTCGCAATCAGACTCCACACAGATTGCTCTACAAATCAGACATATAAGTGACTGTGATATAAATAACTCACTGTTACTGGACTCCATTTTACACCAATTAATGAAAACTGCACACTGCCTAATTCAATAGTCATAGAACATTTTCTCCAGAACAGGGGTTACTAAAGGTGAAAGGTCGTGACTTCTGGGGTTATTAAAGGTCAAAGGTAATGATAATTACCGTGTGTCTGACACTCACCATTCTGCATTCAGCCACAGAATAATTATGATGTTCAGCCATTGTAGCAATTGCTTAATTAATACTTTGAATGGTTCACACATGGCTAGAGATGTAAATTGTATTTTCAAAAAGCTCAACTCAGGGAAAGATTGCAGTCTGTGAGGTGTGATAACATCTTTCAGCTGTTTTTTTCTATTCTGCTCAGATTTATTGAAAGTTTTTGTTGAAAACGTCTGTGGACAGAAATTTAGGTTTCAAGTTGCAATTTTCAAACAGCGAAATACAAACAAAACAGCCTGAAATAATGAGGCATCGTGGGCTTTTCTTTGTTATTATTTACCTAAAAAGACAGATTACACATATCCCTTGGTTGTGAAGTTAACATTCCTGTGTCTTTATGGTATTGGTTAGACAGAAGCCACAGTGTTATTTTTGCCAATAATATTTCCCACAATGCATTGCACAAATGTATTATTAAGGCTGCATCTGCCATGTGCTGCCTTATCCCTGGTGACCCTTAAGGTTTTCAGAGGTACTTAAATTCATAAAATCTTGAAGCGTTGACTGAAACAGACAGACTTGAAGAGATGAAGAAATGTTAAAAAACTTTTTCTGTTTACTTGACATTCAGCCAAACTTAGTCCAGTATGAAGATGTTGGGTGTTGATGACTGGAGCACTTTATGTGTTTCCAGACTATAAAGGTAGAACGATCTCTGATCTCTCTCATCACATATTTATATTTGATTTCATCTTATATTTGATTTGATATTTATATTTGATCTGGATATAGTTCAGAAAGCATCTTTTGGGCTTCGTTTCAAAACCTTGTGAGCTGCCTACACTGGGAGCATTTAAGGGCATCACAGGCACACTCCCGACACAACCCAAAAAGAGTTTTAGTGCTGAAATGTTGCTTTTTCATAGCACACACTCCTAAAAATAAAGGTTCTTTAAAGGTCCTTCACAAGTGATGCCATAGAAGAACCATTTTTGGTTTCCCAAAGAACCGTTCAGTCAAAGGTTCTTAAAAGAATCTTTTTTACCTTTTTCCACTACAAACAACCTTCTGTAAAACAGAAAGGTTCCTCAGATATTAAAGGTTCTTTCTGGAACCGTACAGCCAAAATGGTTCTTCTATAGAACTGAGAAGCACTACTTTACTCTACTTTAAACCCTGCAGGAATCCTGCTGGAGAAAGTGTGAGATAAATGAAAAAAATGTGGAGGACAGTGTACTTAAAGTATTGATGAAATGAAATCCTGGACTGATTACGGCTCGATGGGATTACATGGATGAAAAACCAGGAAAAGAGAATGCTGGATGCATCCAAAAATCATTGCCACATCCCACTGGATCACTCACAACAGAAGCTCATAGGAAAAACCTAGTGACTGACTTTCCATAGCTGTGATCATTCAAGCACTGACCAATGAAGGAGGATCTTCTCACCACAGCCATTTTAAGAACGACACGTTACAAAACAAGAGATTAACAGTATATGGGTGTTTCTTTAACTGTGGACAAATTGAAAGCCCACTGCACTAATCTTGAAACTTTGCAGTGGAAACATTGTTGGTTGTAGTGGAAATGTCCGAGCATATTCATACAACAAATTATATAAATCATTTTCCAACAATAAATGTTGAAATGGTTTATGATTAATTCAGTCTATTTCAGACTACAGCAGTAAAAAAATTATAGTGGCCCTTCATATTTTAAGATTTTAAGTCTGGGTCTGGGACAAGGGTAAACCAATAAAAGCTACACATAAAATGCATTTGAAAAATAACCAAAATAAGTGACAAAGACG
>JAZGTK010014609.1:0-13633 GCA_036877625.1 Ambastaia sidthimunki
ACTTAGGGTTAAATCCCCAAATATTAAACTTCATTGTATAACTACAATAAAGTAACAAACATCAAATGATGTGGCTTGATGAGAAGAGGTTGCTGTTACTTTTCTAATCAATTGGATTAATGATTAAAACATTTGGCCTGGCAGACAATAAAATGAGCAACAATCATTTAAGTTTACACTTACACTGAAGCAGAGATATCAGAAGATATCAAGACCACAGATATTAGGCTGTCAAGAAACCACCAAGTAACTCCTAAAACAACCACTAGCAACCACTTAGCAACAATCCCATAGCAACCACTTAGCAACAACCCCAAACCCCATAGGAAACACCTAGCAATGCCCCAGAAATGCAGTTGCTTTTGACTCAATGACATCATATTAGATGAACATCAGTGACTAAACAGCACAGAGTACTACAGCACTACAGAAGGAACTATTTCTGGCCATTCTTTAAGTGCAACAGAGAGTTCACAACTGCTGCTACAGCGTTGACCCAGACACTCGAACCGTGTGCGGGTGAATGTTTCTGATTGTCAGACACAAAGCAGGTGGCTACAGCAGCAAAGACTTTAAAACCCAGAGGTTGAAGAAAGTCACCGAGATCCTGAAGACTCATCCCTACAAACCCTTCCAGAGCCGGATGAGAGCAGGAGGACCAACAACAAGACCAGATCATTTACAGACTAGAGGCCAGAGTGTGAGCTTCAAACCCAGCCAGAGTTTATTTATCAGCTCCCAACAGTCCTCATGAGGGGCCACAATCCACATCCTCTCATCCAAACACTCCACATTTCACACACATCACTACATGCCACAAATATTGCAAACAAATTTTGTTCATTCAAAACACTGGAATATGTTCAAAATTAAAAAATTAATTTGTGTTTAAATCCGTCTAAACTTTGCAATCAGACTTTCTATAAAGTCCAAAGTACAGATTAAAAATAAATCCGATTGCAATGCAATTATTTTTATAGCTGATGGTTGCTAAGTGCCTTAAACAAATGTTCTAAATATATTTCAAAGATTTAAAAGCACAAACCTGAAAAAATCCAAAGCGCTCATCGTATCAAGCTAGTGCTAAACGTGAGCAGCCACAGTTGGAGGGTAAAGCCTCTGTATTCAGTTCTGGTTGATGGGTCTCACAGAACCAGGACAAGCTCAGCTTTGCATCTCGATGTTTAGTTATATTTACAGCATGTTTTGTCAGGGCCATGTTGCTTCTCCTCTGGCATCTGCGTGTGTAAAGAGCAACATTCATCTGTTTCTAAAGAAGAATCTGTTATCAGGCTCTGAGTTTTTTCTTCCCATCTCTGATGGACTCAGAGGAACAAAAGCTACGCCTGGGCAGGTCCTATTAATGCGGGTTAGACTCAATGAGAACATGAGACTCACAATCACACAATTATTTGTGGCTCTCTCAAATGAAGTGTGTTAGGGTTTCTACAGCGCACAACACGCAAATCTACTTACTGTGTGTGCTGGTCACAGCAAATGTATTTTAGCTAAACAAAATGACATCTTGTGCACTATTGTTTGTCCGTGTGTGTATGTGTGTGTCTGTGTTTTAACACAGTTCACTCTCTGAACAGTCATGCCCGGCCAAGTGCTTAGAGAACAGGAGAAAAATAAAATCAATCAGCAATTATCTTGATTCAGTCTGCCATGTCCCAAAGTCCAGAGCACACAGAATGAAACATTTTGTTTAGTTGAACTTTCTGTGCTTTGAGAACATCATATTGGCTGGCTGTAATGGGCAATACTGCAGAGCAGACAGACACTGAAAAAAGAGAGATGGGAGGCAAACGAAAAGGGCAGAGAGAGAGACAGATAGAGAGACAAAGACCAAAGACAAAATGTTTGACAGAAAGTTTGATGACACAGTAAAAAATGTTAACGTTGGACTTTATAGATGGATATTAATGCAGGGACAATATTAGGTAATAAAGATCATTTAACATTCGGCTTTATAAACAACCACATTGTATGATATTAATGATGCACATTATATATCACCCATGACTGAGTTTTAGACTGTGTGGAGCTTTGCAGGGGCTGTAAATGAGTCTGTCACCCAACCTGGGTGCTGTGAGGTCTTTAAGTCCAAACCTGGACTGAAATCGATACTCTCCCATCCACTTTAAACCAGCACTGCAACACACACGATTCTCAGAGATGAAACTGGGTGTTTTTCCAGCCACTTTTACATATTAGCGGCTGATTTTTTTGTTCGTTATTGGTGTTATATAAACATCACAAAACTGTCTTCTAAATCTAAACAAACAAAGTAACGTTTTACTTTTTTGTAAAAATTATTTGCATCAATTATTCAAAACTATAATTAATTAACCAAAACTGTCCAAAAATTATTTAATTAGGGAAGGCCATTACATCTGAGTGTAAATGACCACATGGTCAAAATGTTTGTGATTTTAAAATGAATTCTCCCCAAGCACTTTTGTGAGTAAATTGGTTACTCACCATTTGGCTGATTTATTGAGGTCAAAGTTGAATTGTAATAAATGATTTAAAGTGACACACCATCTATTAAAAAAAAATCAGTGACTTGTAACAGCTTTCAAAATCAGAAGTTTATCCAGGTTGCCCAAATGTTTTTTTCTTCAGGTCTCCATGTGGCGATGCAGATGTGGAATAATTCTCACACTAAGCAAAAATAAATGAATTAAGAATAAAATAACAACATGTCTTCACGATTTAGTGGCAGGTGCAGATACAGATGGAGAATTCAGTAGCTTGTGTATTAAACTATCTGTTACAGCAAAAATCACTTTACATAAAATGTAGAAATGTGAAATTTCATAAACATTCAATTCACCCAGAATACCAGATATGACAATTTTGGGCCCTGTGTTAGTTTGTGTGAATCTCATCAGTAGATCATTATAAAGTGCCATTACCCATAATCCTCTAATCTGTTAAGCACACACTTAACTAGTCCTAAAATGATTTCAGAAAGTTCTGCCTAAAACATCCTGCTCTGAATAAAATAAATAAATAAGCTGATGATTTGTATTCCCAAAAATATGCTAATATTTGCTATTATTTCTAATAATTGTTATTTTTATTTCCTTCTACCCCCTCCACATCCTTTAATCTGTGTCTTTAATTATTTTAGTAATGAGGTTTGTGTACATGTGGATATGGGTTTCTGAGTTTGTGTTTTTCTGTGTGCTAGCGCACTCACACATACATACAGTGATCCTCAGTGGACCTGACGTCTTGTGGGTTTATCGTTTGGAGTTAGTTGCATTGCCAAGCCCCTGTCATTGAGCGAAAGCATTAGCGGGTGAGGAATCTCATCTCTGTGTATCTGCTTGCAAACGAAATTCAGCTCTGGTCTTATCAGCTGCACACTGAATCCTGACCAAATGCTACAGCCGTCTGCAACCCTGCCTGGACCACAACATCTCCAGATCCCTTTTCTTCCTGCCAAGAGACTCCCAGACCTGATCAATACTCCAACACTTTTTCCCAAGATTATAGCATTCCCACATCAAATCTATGTAAGAGCGCTTCTTTAGACTGAGAAACACCACTGACGTTGTGGCTAAAATGATTCATTGCACATGTAAAAGGGGCAACGCTGTAAAATTAATCACTGCAGATAAAGGGCAAAAAGATAATTGGTTGCAAAGGCAAACTTATGAGGAGAGACATCGGGGAGACACTATCTTTAGTCAAAGATAAAGAAGAAAATATCGAACGAAAACAAGCTGGATTATCAACAGATGAGGTGCAAAAACGTTCTCCTTTAGCTGTGGCTCTCTGGTTATCATTGACAGAGACACAGAGGTTAAGTGGATTGTAAGTGTTTGACTGTTGTTTGATTCATCTTTTTTGAGTCCAAATTCCTCTTAAAGGTACAGTTCACTCAAAAATAAACATTTTTGTTTACTCACTGTCAAGTTATTTCATCCCTGTATTATTTTCTTTCTTCTATGAAACACAAGATGTCATACAATCATTTTGTGTGATAATGTTGTTCATCAATGATAATTTTCCTAAATTTAATTTGTGAATGTGTTTTTAAACGCACCAAGATCGTTCATGACACAAGAGGGCGACTGACAAAAAAGTCATTTTTGGGTGAACTGATCTTCTAGGGGTCCTCTTTAAATGATCATCCATGTAGGTCACCCTGATCAATAAAAAAAAATGCTTTTTTAAAGTGCCATCCCATCGTGAAAATGTGTTTTGAGGTCTAGCCCACATCTACTTTATCTTCTCCCTGCTCGAGTCTCCTCCTGTCTCAGCATTTTGTTTCATCAAGTAAAAAGAGCTTCTGCTGTAGGAGCTGCAGTTGGCACTGTTACAGGAACCTAAATGACCTTCACAGACATCACATTCATATCTGATATGATGAGTAAGTATGATGAAAGCAGGCAGAAGGTTGAGGAGACCACCTGTGGAACCAAAAGGAAATAACAGGAAGCAGAAATGACAGGTCTGGTCAATCAAACGCTGGTAAGTGAGACAGAGGCCTGTAAAAGCAGACAGCATGGGTCACACTCTTCCATTACAGAACACTGATCCTGTCTGTCAGGTCACATCACACTGAATGATTATAGAAGAACCTTAAATCACTGTCCAATGAGCAACAGCTATAAAGCCACCCAACAGCATAATGAAAATACCATGCAAGTGCATAATGACTTATATCATTATGCACATAGACATATATACATGTGTGTGTGTGTGTGTAGATAGATAAATAGATAGACAGACAGATAGACAGACAGACAGACGTATATGTATATAAGATTAATTTAAAACACTCAGATCAGTCCTGTTATTGCCAATATTTTATGATGGTACATGATGCTTATTAATTTGTACGCTTCCACTTATATTCATGGCTTCCTCTTTAATAGGTCAGGCCAGAGCCCTGGTCCTTTCTTTCCATACGCTTCTTTTAAATCCACAAGAGATGTTTGAGAATCCATCCGCCTCCCCAGCAAATTATCCTGAGAGGATTACGCTATTCCGCAATGCGTCCCCATATTGCTCGGCCGCATAAAAATACACTCTGTAAACCTGTGTATCGGATTAAAGATTTCCCACCCTGTGCCGCAATAATGGGGTAGGAATGAGAGCACAATAAATGGCCTGACCGGATGATGTAGGACGCTACATTTAAAATGCATTTGTCGCATGATTTCTCATGAATTCTATTTTGAAGCCAGGCTTCGGGGAAATAGTCTGTGAGCACATCGCACAAAATCACAGCTTAACGCTATTCTTTTTTAAACATAATATTATATTGGAAAAAAGCAAGAGCATCACAGCACGATGGCTAATGTTTGATTCTAGCTGCTACTAACTGCACCAGCTGTTGGCGCTTTGCCTTTAGTATTTATCACCTTGTTTTGATCGAATTAATAATTCCCTTTTTCCCCGAGCAGAGCTTAGCTGTAATTGTATGTAACAAAGTGTGTTCTTTATATGTCAGAACATGACAAATTAATTATTAGTCATTGTGAGTTTAGTAAGAGCAGATGGAGGCTGCAGGAGACACTGGAACACACATCTCCTCCTGTCTGTTCCCTTCTCAATGTTTTATTTTGGGGGAAAAATACCAGCGTGCCAGTTGTATCCTGAAAACACCATGTAAATGTAAAAAGGAATTTAAAGTATTTTAACAAGGAGCATAAAACATATGTTTTAACAAATATGGTAACCCATAGCCAAAATGTGATCTCTGCATCTAACCCATCACTGATGAGGAGTGAACACACACTGTAAGTCATACACACACACACACACAGCAATCAGTGGTTAGGTGTCTTGCTCAAGGGCACTTCGGTTGCTAACTGCCAGCACTGAAAACAAACCAGAAACCTTCTGATTATAGTCTGACTCACTAACCAGTGGGTCACAACTGTCTTGAATACAGCAAACTTGTTCCGTGTCTGTGACATTCTCATTGGTCAACAGTTTACTGAGCTTTGCAGCAAAATATCGACTTTGGGCCGTACGATGTAAGAATCGTCTTGCGTTTTGGTCGACTTCTTTGCAATGCACCATCCACATTAAAATCAATGTGCGTGCAGGCAAACTAACAAAAGTGGCATTTATTAGTGAAATACAGTCAATTATTATTTTGTTCTATGTCTTTAAACATGTCATATTAGTCTACATATGATTTTTTTGTTTTAATCTTCAATTCTATTGGTCAGATACACAGCTACGTATAGCACCTATTGTCCTCAGATAAGGCTGTTGTTTTTCTCCCGGGGGGCGTCTGTGGTGTCTGCTGGGCTGACGTGAGCTCTTCAGACGGGGGGGTTTGCATTTCAACGGCGATTGAGGAGGAATTTAGCCATGTTTGAAAAATGTCCAATCATCCACACGCCTGTCGCTGTACCCCACAGCCACTCAGAGAGGAGGTGGGGAGCCACTTACATGTCTTCTGAATCCCAGCTCAAACACTCGATACCAACACAAAAGATTTCAAGCTAATATTCCACCATTGTCCACTTGTCAGCACTCTGTTCTGATAGCAAAAACACAGCTGAGCTGTAGTTTTAGAGGAAACTTGCGACATATATTGTCTGCTTATCTCTCTTTTTTTTACCACAATTAGGCTCCATCTATTGCAGCTTGAGCTTGTTTGGCTTTTTCCCACTTTATTCTCCTGGGAAATAAATAAAGATTTGTAATTCATTCATTGAGAGCAAATTGCCTTCTCCTCCTCTAAACGGTGATTTTATTTTGTGCTGCTCTGGAGATACAGCGTGAAGAGTAAATTATGGGCTTCTCTGAGATTTGTGTCAAATTCTTACATTTTTAAACCCTGTGAATCGACTGTATCAAAGTGTCAACGACCCAAAGTCTGATTACTTGTTTAATCAGTCCAGAAAATAAATCATTTGTTTTGAAAATCTGATTATATGTCAGTTTACAACGAAACAAATACAAAAACTAATACGACATGTTTTAAGCTACATGCCTATAAAAGGCATGTCAAAACTAAATGTCTTTTGATTGGCTGCTTTAAATGTCTACGACAGGAAGTGAAATAGTCAAGCTCCTCCTCTCAAAGTGGGTGAATATTGGTCACAATATGTGTGGAGAATTCAGAAAAGTGCTCCAACAGAAATCTGGCTGCTATAGAGATCATTTTTGTTTTGTTAAAGACAAATGATAAAAAATAACGTATTATTTAACAAAAACAGCTTTAAAACGCACAAAGAAAGCCTGAAACATCTATAGATTAAAATGATTGATTTCCTCTATGGATACCACCAGCAACGTACAACTTTGAATAATAATCTTAAATCTGCTTTAAGGACTGAACTCACATTTATCTGGATCAATACTGACAGAACAGCTTTGTTGTGTCTCTTTATGATTAGACATGAAATCCATTGACTGTCTTGGCTCTGGTTTAGCATATTCGATATTATCTTTCCTTTGCACTGTCTGATCCAATAGAAATTCATCACAAGGTGAGATCTGCAACCAACCAATTAACAGCACAGTCAGAAGAATCCGTTTTATTGACCCTTTTTGTCAAGATACAGGACATCAGACCAGCAATCCATTTACGTTTAGGTCATGAAAGGTGCTGTGAGGGATTTGATAAGAGTTTAATTCAGGAGACTTTTCTTCTGCCGCAACCCACGATGACCTTCATCACTGACAAACACATTCTGAATGTCACAAGAATGATTATATGAGGACGTAAACATTTAATATCCATCAAAGACCAATTTTACATGAGCCAAAGGTGTCGATGTATTCATGCACATTCCATGAGACATCAAACACTGTGTGTACAGGAAACTGTAGCAAACTGCATGCAGATCGTTTGGTTTGATTTTAAGGAATGTAAAATCTATCTTTTACTGTTATGTGGTTCTTTCATGCATGTTGTAACTTAATATGATGTATACAGCACGGTGACGCATTGTAACATGTTCAGACAGAAGAGGACTGCAGGCCTGAGTCTGATTTTACCCATAAATCAAACAGAACTTCTCACTCTTTGCTGTATTGTTACATGTTTTTCCTGTTTTAACATTTTCTGCTTTTGTTACTGTTTCCTCTGTTATAATGTTTTCTGTACAGACTGTTTGCCGTGCAACAATGCAAATTATGAAACGCACTATAGAAAGAAATTTGAATTAAACAGATGTTATATGAAAATCAATGTTTGAAATGACACCTATAAAAAAAATATTTTTTCTCCTTCATTTTATGGCTCATGATGGTAGAACAGATTTTCTGAAATGTTCTTATTTTCTGAATAAATCAGGACACATGCGTTGAATTCTTCAATTTACTGGTAAATTCCTACATTTCAGCTCTCTAAATATCTCCCATCCTGTCACTCCCATTCAGAATTCTGCAGATTTATTCCATATTCCAAATCTAATCCTGGTGTAAAGAGCAATCAGGAAAAGTTATATGCCGTTATTTAATGAAATTATCATGTGATGTGACTCACAGTCATACCGTCACAGCATCTCCTGCCATACCAACATTACCTTTATGAGGGCTGTACTGCTATCCCATCTGTCTGTCTGTATGCATCTCTGAATCACAGCGGGATGTTGTGTTCATCGGGGAGGAAACAGCTACAGCGTTTGATTGACGTGCAGCTGTCAGGGTTTAGGAGCACTAATGCATTCCAGGAGTGAGCGAGTCTCATGCGACGCGTGAGGGTAGCTGGTCTCAGTTACCGCAGCCCTCAAGCGCCCTGGATGCAGCTTTAAGCTATATGCTGATAGGCTCTGTAAATTGTTGGGCTTTTTATTTTTTTAACTAACACAACAGTTTAACAGTGGTTGCCTACAATTGCATCAGCGTGTCTTGAGGCTAAATCCTATATGCACGAGTGCCTCATGCATGCGGTTCTGCTCTGGTGTCTGGAGGAACCGGCGGCTGTGATGTGTCTGCTGGTCAGCCAATAGAAAGTGATTGCCACCGGAGATTCATTAAAAACACAAATCAACAGGGAATTCATGGTGATGATAGAGATACTGAATGACTGGAAATTAACTCTTTATATGAGTATACAGTTGCCCCTTAAAACACTTAAAATGTATGAATGTCATTGCATTACATAAAACCATGAAGCATCTACATGGACAGTGTCTGAATATCGAGCGTTTGTGGATCATGTCCATATTTATTGTGATGTTGGTTACTGGACTTCAGGGGGACTGATTTATACTGTCAATAATTGCACAAATAGGGGGTTTGTTCTGTCATGCAAATTTTGGGGCCAAAGAACTGTAGCTAAAAACAGCTCCAATAGTTTCCTGCTTATTGAAAGATGCATTTTCATAATAATGCAACAATCTCCTGAGCTGAAGAGATCAGTAATATGTAAATGTGCGTTTAATTACTGGTTTAATGTGGCACATTTGGTTCCCAGCACATTTGTCTGGATTTTCCACTACACAGGTTTTAAGAGAAGACGCGATATGAAAATTATGTTTATGATTGCAGCAGTTTTTCTTAGCAACTGCCTTTTAAATGTTCTTTCACCTCCATAAATCTGTGTTTTCCCTTTAATGTTACTTTGGCTGTCATAGAAACGCTGCAGAATGGCCATAAAAATTCTTTGTGTCAGGTTTTCACTGGCTCTATTAAAAATCCTGTCAAATCCATCCATACACCCACTAAAGGTTAATAAAAGAAACTTCTTAAACTGTTTGTCAACGTCCCCTCAGTTTCACCTCTCATTGCTTCTCAGACATGTCCAAACATCCTCAGACTGTTTTTACAGGGTTTTAAACAACACCCCAGTTCACACGGTCTCCGTCAGGGTCTTCCCGTGGGCAAATATGATCTGTTTGTGTGTCGTTAAATGAATGTTTTGCTCAGCTATATATTTTTATACCTGTATCTGTTATTTTAGCTTATTTTACTTCATTCCTGGTTTATGCAGCATCACAAACGACCGGCCGGGCAGCTCGATTGGTTTGTGCTGCATATTAAACGATTCAGTTCTTACCAAACATAATCATGATCTGTATCATTTAAAACACTTAAAGACTGAGGAAGACTGTGCTGAGGGACAGTTAGCTCAGATGTGCAGTATTACAGTATCTCTCATAACTATATATATCACATACATTTCACATATATCAGTGTTTTTAAAAGCGCTTGTGGCCAAATAATCTTCATTAAACACAGTTTTCACACTCTCACTAGTTTATTAGTTTGTCTACAAGCGTGACAGATTGTAATCAGTTATATCATTTCTAAAGCAACATATGTAATTTCCATCTCAAATCATCTCATTTCATTTCTTGCACACACACAACACTGATCACTTCTGTCTCCCTGGTAACCAAGTTCACTAACTGTTGATAAAACTTTATTAGTGGCAAAATCGTTGGTTCTGAGGGAAATGTTGCTCAAAATTTGTCTAAAAGTTAATATATCATTTACACAATAACTTCATGAGATATTTCACAGTAGCCAATATTTATTTATACTTATATATATTTATTTATATTATATATTTATACTTTTATTTATATTATGTAGATATCTTTGTTTAGATAATGTTTCAATTTTATACTTTACGATGTATTTATGTTTTTAGGACTGAACGCCTGGGACAAGAATAAAACAAAACATGTAAATAAAAGGCATTTAAAGCAGAACAAATAAATGAAGGTGTAATAAAAAGGTTCCAAGATTTACTATGACTTTCATATACAGTAATAAAAAAGATTTTTAAATCCTTTTTATTACAAATCACCCCCTGGGACAAAAGCTACTGCCTGTAGTTAAAGAAACCCCCACATACACTCAAATAACTTTCCACCTCAATAAACATGCATATATTCATATAAGCACACACACTCAGAAACTTCATTTTCATCAGCCCTCACACCTCAACCAGACCATAATCAAACCACTATACTGTACATACTGTACACCACACAAACCTCACAACCTGATCTTTCATCACTAATGCCCACAAAACCATTTCAGAGTAAATAATGCAACACTCATTGGCTGGTGTTGACCCACTCTGGGCAAATACTGTGTCTTGGGTTATTACACAAAACACACCTCCATGGCTCTGTTAAACTCAGTCAGGGTAGATTCCAGGACTGAACTCCCTCCAGGCAGAGTTTTTCCGTACACTGGGCAGAGTTTTTCCGTACACTGGGCACAGTGACACAGGGAAGCAGGTTTCTCCAAACATTCAGATGTTGTAATCAAATCAGCCTTCCACACTTTCATCATCTATGCAGTTATACTACACACATTCTCACAGCACAGTGTCTTAAATATTTGTAATGTATTATTTTCTAGATTTATATTGACTCAAAGTCAGTCCTTTGTAGATGATTAGTTAAAAATTAAGGCTAGCGTTCACGCCATCTTCTCAAACTCTGACCGGTCCTGATGATACTTCACCTACTAATAACTGTCCTGCCGATTAGCCACTGACATTTTTATAAGCTGATTAATACAATAAAACAAGATGTCTTTTCTCTTAAAATATTTAAACATTGATAAAGAATTATGATAATACAGTTTTCACACTGATTCTTAAAAACTGTTGATCGATACAGTTCATTGTTTTCAAAATAAGAGAAAGAATCACAGTTTGGTTTGCAGTCGTGGTTTTGGGTAAACAGCTAGTGTGCTTGTGGTTTCTGCTGAACAAATAGACTAGAATTGCTTTCTCTCTGCGTGGGTTAAAACATCAATATTTAAAAGCAGCACAGTGTACTATTTTACACTTAAAACCGCACGATTATGCCTCCTCGCAGGAAATTCAAGTATGTAAAAATTACCATTGAAATAATGAATATTCAAACAATGTTCCAAGTTCTTCTCACTAGAGCACCTTGAAATTAACATCCCAGCTCACAGCGGCTCCGAAATTAAACATTCATGTGCGTTTATTACAGCCCATTAACATCAGCATCTTCATATTATACAGAAAAAAGCTTTAAAACTGACAAACAAAATGGGTTTGCAGTCCTCACACACACAAACAAGCACACAAAGGTTGTTAGCTTTAACCAATGAAGAGTAACTGACACTAACCCTGTAATACTAATTACTGAAATGACTAACAACTAATAGCAAATATCAAAGGTGAAGTGGAACTGAATTAATGATCGTTTCCCTCCCACTCCCGTCCCATCTGCTGCTGCTCGGCTAAACTGATCCAACCTCAGCTAGTTAGTTTCACTACCAACCTGATCCATCAAACAAACTAGAGCATCACACAACTAGAGTTTATACTCTTTACTGAAGTCAATGACACTTTCTTATTAAGGTTTAAAAGAAAATATTTAACTGTTAAACGTTACACACACACACTTCACTTTTAAACATTCTGATTTCCTAGACACAAGAAATATGAAAATATGAACATGTGACCCCCCACATTCCCAAAATGTTCCAGGATGGTACATAGAGACAGGATGGGAAAATGTCACAGAGACATAGAGCAGCGTCAGACCAGTCATTTATATGTGAATAAGAAAATTGGGAATGCTGAATATGGAATCTGTGTTCCCACCTTACAGCCCCTCAACACCCCCACAGAGCAAACCATGAAAATGACATACCTGAACTAAAATGTTTGTAAACAGGGAATGTAGCAATATTTCTCTGACTTAATATGTTTCTGGAATAAAAGTGTAAATGGATGTTATATCATGAACCCTTTGCATGGACAGTTCAGCAGTGTGAGCCTGAATGAATTCAGCACTGATGCTCAGTCAGTATTTCAAATGTGTTTGTAATCTTGACCAACATAATTGACTCAATTATTCATATGAAGGGTGTGTCTTAAAGCACAGCAGCTCACTGTGGTCTGTTAAATTCAGGGTCAAAGGACATTTGAAAAACAAGAAAATTTGACTACAATTAAAAATGGACCTCAGGGTAAACACAAAGATAGTAAGGACAACTGTACAGTATGTGTTCAGTAGTTGCTAAAACATTTAGTTAGTCATTAAATAATGAATTCATAATAATTTCCTATAAAACGTGTCATCTGTCAGTCTAATTGTTTCTAATATGAAAAGAAAGAATTGCAGCCACTGATTTATTTACTGTCTGCATGGTTTTAGAGTCACAAACTGCTGCTATGATAATAGAAAAGTTACACTAATACTTCATCAAACCACTATCATAAGTAGAATTTACCTAGAAAGAGGAAAGAATGACATACATTGACTAAATTATCTCAATGCATTTAGCACCTGGTGAAACTTTTGTACACTAAGTGAATTAGAAGCAGGTTTATACACAAACGCACAGTCACAAGGTTTAGAGTAAATGCTAATAAATGAATATGCTAACCGTACAGGCAGAGCAGTTTCAGTTTGTAAAGCTGGTGTGACACTGCTGATTTTGTCTTTATAGCTCACAGTGAGAAGATATTTTCAGTTATGAGTCAGAGCCATCAGTCACATGACCCGTCACTTGTTGCACACTTTTAATCAGGTGTCATCAACGGTCAAGCTTTAGAGTCGCTGTCATTTACATTTCAACACGTTTTATCACATCTTCTGTATCTGACTATCAGTCATCAGGTGTGAGCTCTGAGATTTTACCGCAAGGCAGTTTAACTTAATATATGAAAAATGAATTAACATAAAGTACACACACACAC